>JABJVR010019509.1:0-21630 GCA_025773905.1 Chitala chitala
AAGACACGCAGTTCAGCGCAGGTAATGTAAAAAAAAAAAGAAAAAGCTCAACGACAAAAAGTTAACCCACCACTCCACCAGCATCACTGCAGAGTTTGCATTAACCCTTTCATGCATGACTTATGAAAGCCACAGTTGGGATTTTTGTCCTGTTTTTATTACTCTTTAGGCACAAACAAAAAAAACTTAACTTTTTTTTTTGAACATACATTTTTAAGGAGCTTCTCACATGTCCACTCAAGTGGACTGCATGTGTTTATTTGAAGACTTTAAAATAGCTGTCCACTGTAGTGACCACTATGCATGAAAGGGTTAATATGCGCAGCAGTTTCAACACATGCAGGGCACAACTGTCCATGGTGAGCGGCTGCTTTTTAATAACATGGCAACATGTAGGCCTTTGTCACCTGCAAGATAAAGGTCAAGTGCGAGGAGGGTGGAGGTGTGTGTGTGTGTGTGTGTGTGTGTGTGTGTGTGAGAAACTACTGGTCCTGAAGGGGGTTTGGCGACGTACCACTGCAGTTCTTTATAGATTACAGGATGAAGACCCACAGTATTAAATCCCCAGCCATGCAGAATAAACACTGGAATTAATGTATTATGAATAAAGCAAATAGCTTTTTAGATCTCTTTTGGTAACGACAAACATGGATTGAAATGGAATTTTGTATATTTCTCAAAGTAGAATAATTCATGGTTGTCGATGCTTTCTTAGAACTTGGCCCATACTGAGTTTTGATGATGTGTGATGTAAGTATTTCGTCTTCTGGTACTGATGAAAACATCAACGTTGCTTGGTCTAATTAACAGTGGTAGTGTTGAGAAATGGTTTTCATTTGGTCAGAGCCCGTGAGTTGTGTTTATTGGCTCCAGGAACAGCTAATGTACTCAACTGTGAGGCCCAGGCGAGCACAACGCTGTCACATCAACACGCCTGATTGCTTGCCTGGGCCGCATGGTCAGGAGCATGTGCGCATTGCGGCGCTGTGCCGTACCCCAAGATTTGCGAGGAACATGAAGGGATCTGCAGTGCTGGGACAGAGAGAGGTGGGGGCAGCTGGCAGCACACTAGGGATGTGACCATGCCATGAGGCTGCCTCTCTGGTCCCTCAAAACCAGCCTCTGGGTGATTATCACTTGCTGTCATGCATATCCACCCCGGCCAAGCTGTTTACACTAACCCTCGCTCCCTTTTATTTTTTGTTTGGGTTTCTCCACGTTCAGCAGCCCAGATGTTGGACGGTGGGGGGGACTGACGGGTGGGTCGAGGTTATCGTACCACTTGTTTGCTCCTGTTCGTCTGGATTGCCTCCCCTGCGGCATCACACTGCTGAGCTGCTTGAAGCTCCAGAAGGATGAGGATGTATATTATTTAAACCTCTGGAATGAACCCTTAATCCTCTGTACAGGTTTAGCTATCTGCATGTAGAAGTAAGATGCCAGGTCACTGGCTCACACTTTTGGGGTGTTCGCAGGGTTTGGGTTTTCCAGCTACACCCAAAGTGCCATTCTCACTCAGTCGGACATCCAGCAACAGGACTTTGGGAGATGACCATTTAAAACAGATCTTGTGAAAGGTATAAAAACATAAACTCCTTGCTGAAATGATTGCGATTTGAAGCGTTGAAGTAAAGGAACCTGTGTCTACTGATAGCTCGTATTCCCACCAAATCATGTTGGTAGTAAACCTCCTCAGCTGATCAAGGATGAAGACCAAAGTGAGATGGCACTGAGTGGAGAGGGAGTGTGTGGATAGATGCTCCACCCCAGTCGTGGGATAGAGTGCACGGGGGCAATGGTCTTGCCCAGGTAGGGATAGAGAATGCAGAAGCAGAGATTTTGTCCTGGTGTGATACTTGGATGGAAATCATATGAAGCATGTTCATCCTCCTGTGCCCTTTTATTTACAGATATATGAAGTCTGCAGGTGTGCTGTCAAAATGCTCACTTAGTTTTATACCCTCTTGCCCCATTGTTCCCTTGTTGTTGCATCCTAACCTTAACCCCATACATTATCTGGACTTCTGCATCACTAGAGACTGTGCATTTGGGCCCGTACTGCATGCTAGGAGCTCTCCGCCTTCCAAGTCTCCTAACCGACTTTCTCTGTACTTTTTCTTTGTAGATTTTGACCATTCTGTCAATTACACAAGCCACTGCTCACCTCCAGTACCTTTGCAATGATGTTCTCAAGTCTGTCTTGTTTACTATAGGGAGAAATGTCCTTTATACCTCCAGCTGCCTAAAGCCGAGTTTCACCTGAGTACTCTGGGATCACCAGCCTGTGGCAGGTAGTGGGAATTCTGGGATCGATGGAAAACTCCATGGCGCACCCCAGTGACACATTCCTGCGAACGTAAGGCTTTACGTTCTGTTCTGTGCGTCCCCAGGTCAAATCCCTTGCATCGCTGACATTCCTGCCAATTACTTTTGCCCTGATCATGTTCACAGGCTGGTTTGGGAAATGTACGCGTGGCGCATAGTTTCATAGTCTGAGATTAGTTCTGAAAATCCACTGGAGCCTTAACGCAGTAAGCCAGTTTACCCATACATACTTCTAATAAAAGTAGCACTTTGAGGTGTCTCTAGGAATTCCTGGTCGGCTAACTTTCTGTTGTCGTTTATTTTCTCCTGGCCTCTGGGGCCGCCTTTCCATTTTGTGGTTTTAATAATTGTGACCCGTGTGACTGCTAAGATGGAGCTTGGGGCGCTTGAACATTTCTGTCGTTGCGCTTAACGGGGGTACCTCCGAACGGTGCGGAACTGACGTACGACTCACCATATCCACTGTGGATGTTTCGCAATAAGCCGTCGTTGTGACATTAGCTGAAAATAGACGTAGAGTCTCAGCAGTAAACATCCCCCAGCAGAATGCAGGTTCTCATGCAGGACACCTGCCCGGCCCTGTTGTTTTCCTGGGTACCTGATGCCATTCTGGTGGCGCATTTTTATTGCGGAGAGGCAGATGGGTACAGTGCTGAGCTGGTCGTGGCTGACAGTTACATGGTTGTGTGTCTGGGTCAAACAGGAGGACATTTGAAAGACATGTCAGACTGTTGTTGCATGCTGTGAGGTGCTGTTGGTGTTTGGCATAGCATTTGCTGCTAATGTCTGTTAACTCAGTATGACACAGAAGCAGGCAGGGAAGGTTCACGACCCTCTTGCTTTATTTGTGTTTCGCTGGCACAGGGGCATCATCAACATGAAGATTTAAACCAATAACAAAATCCTCAATGTCAAATATGCTTACCTGTGTTTTTATTCCCCCCCATCACTTAATAAAGGGTGATCAGGTCTTCTGCCTTGCTATGTGGTTTATGAGTTCATTCTTTTTGTGGTTGATATTCCAGCCTTCCAGGGTATGTGCTATATATTTCCTGTTCACTGTAGGGTATGATACATACCTGCCAACATACGACCCTTGTTTCCTGTCACTATTGGTTATGTCTATATTAAGAGAAGACTCAATCAGTGTTCAGCATGGAGACAAGGTAAAATTCCTGGTGAAGAGGATGAAAAGCCTGCAGCTGAGAAGGGCCCCCAGTGCGGTGTCTGGGTCACGCGCTCGCTCAGACACGTGTCAGAATGCATGGGCTGTGTACCTCTAAATACATGTCCAGGCACCGCTGAGACAAAGCCAAGGTGACCGCGCTTGGGGCTGGAGGAGCAACGCAGCACGGGGGGGCTCCAGCTGGTGTGCTGTGCCTTTTCTTTTCCATAGGTGTCCCTTGGACTAGGTTAGATGGATGGTGGGGGGAGCCATGGGGGGGCGCTGTCGGTCTCGCTCCTGGTACATATTGGTCGGCACAGCGCATTCCTTTCTGGGATGGGTGAACACATTCCTTAGGGTGGGGGGGGGCAGGGCAGCCATAGTGCCAGCTGCTCTTCAGGCCGACCATGTGACAAACTTTTCCGGGCCTGCTTTAAAGGGCCCTGTTCCAGCAAGAGCCTAGTCTCAGAGCGCTCAGCAGAGGGGCACACATGGTCTGAGGATCCAGTATTAGCAAGGGGGGGGGACACACTCGAACAGAAGCCAGCCCTCTCTGCTGCCACAGCTGCCCCAGCCCAAGCTTCTCTGGTGGGGTATGTTCCACTAGCCTGACGTGGCAATGCTGCGGCATTGCACCCTCCCCGGCTTCTCCATGGCCGGCCCTTGGAGGAAGAGCCCCCACGAGGTGCCAGTGGGACCTAGTCAGGAGCCAGCGGACTCCACGGAAACGGCCATGGAGCCCGTGCCCCAAAACAAGGTGCTCAGGATCTTTAGCATCAACATCATCACCCAGGGCCTGCCCTTCTGCCGGCGCAGGGTGAGTGTTATTGATGTGCTGGGCAGGGCTGTTGTGCCAGTTTCTGCCTCGCGTTCCTCTCGTCTACCTCTGTCTGTACTTTATTATTGGCACACTGGCCTCTCAGGCTTTGTCTGTTTTGTTTTCGTCGGGCCCTTGTTTCCCTCGAGGTGACGCGGTGTCTGCGGAGGTTTTGCTTCGCTCAACTTGCTTTTCTTTGTCGCTGAGAAGCAGGCGGCTCTTTTGTCGCCTTATCGGGCCGCGTACGGAGCGACCTCTTGACGCACAGCCGTCCCGGGTGCCCGTAGAAGGAAGCGGACACACAGGTGCACGGCTTGATTATGAATAACGTTCTGTCCCTACCTGCATTTTCACCTCCGTTATCTTGTCTTGAGTAACTACGATTGACAGTTTTGCGCATTGCATAGGCAGGCGAAGGCTGACCTCCACCGACTGATGAATTCTGTGTCTTTTGTCTGTCTGCTGGCTTAATATAGGTGTATTATGCTGTGTTATTTTCTTTCACTGATGACTCAGAGTTTGAATAAAGTCAGACTTCATCTGATTTTTGAACATGTAGGTGACGTGAAGACCACGTGCTTTTCCTGATGGATTCAGACAATTGGTTAGTATTAGGGCTGGTGTTGCAGAGGACCCGAAAAGCATTTATATCACTGATTTAATGGTATAAATAACTACTTCATAAGTAATAAATTGTACTCAAAGGTAAAATTCTAATTTTTAAGAATGTGTTTAATTCAATACTGTGCTGTGTATTATCACAAGCATATGATGCAGTATATACATATTTAGCAGTCTAATGTTCCCCCCCCCGTAGACGACCTTGTTAGTATGTATGCATGTATGTACATGTGGACTGTTGTGTGTGTGTGTGTGTGTGTGTGTGTGTGTGTGTGTGCGCGCGCGCGCGTGTGTGTGTGTGCGCGCGCGCGTGTGTGCGTGCATGCGTGCGTAGAGTGGGGGGGGTTTCTTTAGAACGTGTCTGACTCCCATATGTTTTCTGAGATGCAGTGACAATGGCGGCTGTAAACGGCACCCTCAGCTTTCAGCCCAGGACCCTTACTTAATGCAGCGCCGCCCTGTCTGCAGCGGCCACCCGCCTGCATGATCTCACCGCCCCGGCTAGTGCACCGTGAGCCCCGCCCGGCCGACATCAGGGATCTGACGAGTGTCCTTAAAAAGACTCGCTGTTGGATGGTTATTTATAGCTTGTCATCGAGCGGCGCAGGCCAACTCGTATTAATTCAGAACGACCAATAAAAGTGGGTGGAACGGAGTCCCTGACTTTCGGCAGGACCGCGGTTCGTTGGGAACGTACGTTTCACTTCATGCTTGCCGCACATCAGCTTGCACCATACTTCTCTTAGGCACAGGAGGAATATTAAAATTTGACAACTGGTACAAGCTCACTGGTGCCTTGAACCTAAATTAAGCCATCTAATGGTGCAGAAAATGGCCGTCAGAAAGACGATGAATTGGTTGTCCTCGGTGTGGCCGAAAATGAGGGGGCCTAGCGGTGTGGTGGGGGACTGGGGGAACTGCTGGAGGAGTATATTTAAGAAATGGGTACTAATTACCTGCTCTTGTGTGACCCAGCAGGCATGCGCTGGCTTTATATTTAGTGTTGTGGCGCATTGCGGCAACAAGTGTGGGAGATGTGCGTTCATGGCACTCCTTTCCGCTCGTCCTGGGGGCGTGTCCACATTTCATTAGGGGCTTTGCTCCTTTTTGGTAGTCCTTCCGCTCTTGGAGGTGGTGCGCCCTGCAGCTTTGCTACTTTGATATGTGACGCGGACGCGCCGCTTGTCACCCGCTAAACCTTCTCGTGGCCACCGCTTGGTAAACCAGAAAGGCCGAGAACACACCAATAAAGCAGTTCAGCCTTTACTGCTACTAGCTCATCTCAAAAAAGGGCATTAAATGCTAAGAGGTCCTAAGGAGTTCCTGGGTGATTTATTTAGCTGGTGTGTCAGCCTCAGGGTGGGCTTTGTGGGGAGGGGGGGTTGGTTTCACCACACATCGTGTATAACTTGCTGAGAAGAGCAGTTGGAATTATAGGCATGTTTATGCATTGATGGTACCAGCCCAGATAAATATGGCATACGGGAGACAATATCATGATTTTGACTTTAAGGAAAGTTATTTACAAAATGAATCTCACTCAATGATAATGACTTATTTAAGGGGTACGGAATACTGGCAGGTTGGGTACAGTCGGCTGTGTACTTTGGTGTCCACCGAGGAACTGAAAGGCAAGAGACCGCACCTATATCAATATGTATTCGTGTCACATTCTGTTCTGGAGGTGGGAGAGAAAATCAGTATTTGGGAATGTGAGATGCTCAGAATGGGTCTTAAGCACGCTCACCGATGCAGGTGTTGTCTTCTCCCAGTACCTTGGTCTGCATTCTGCTCAGCTGGGCAGATTAGCCGAAGCCATCTTCTCAGGCCCACGTTTCATCATTCTGCCTGCACAACCTCAATCGATCTTCTCCACCAATCAGAGAAAAGCCTTTGTTTCCATCACAGTCAAACTGAGGTAATTAACGTGCTTTTTGATGCCTGGTAGACGTTTATCATGAGTCTGTTTTCAGAGGCTCAACAAAGCAGCCACCAGGTGGCAGACTGACTCAGACCGGAAAGGCAGAGATGGAGTTGCCCTGCACCTGTTGGACAGTTTATGGTCCACCCTGAAGAAGAATGTGTAGGTCTTTCTTTAGAATGGTCTCCATTTGCTCCCTCAGTGAACATGTGCTGTGACGGGTGTGCTTTCATTCCTTCCCCTTCATTAGTTATTTCTCAAACATGATATAACCCATGGAATGTGATGATTTTTTTTGTTGTTGTTGTTGAAAGAAAGCTGTTAAGATATTAACAGTGTAATTAGTTCAACTGTATGTCGGCGAGCAGTAGAATGTGGAGGGGAGGTACCTCTGCTATTGGGTTATTGTCTGTGGGAAGGGGAAACACACCCTTTGACCATAGCTGTATCCACCTGCTGACTTTTTTGATTGGCCCCGGTCACATGTGCTACATCCTGAATCCCCATCTGTGATGGAATAAAAGGTAATGTCAGGAAGTTCACTCCCATGTACTTGCTGTTAGCTTTCACTGTTTGCGTAAAAGCAACACTTTATTACTGTATTTTGGATGTCCAGATGAGCTTAACTTTTATGCATGGGGACTAACCTATCCCCCAGCTCTATGTAGCTGAACTTTGTGTTTAAAATTCCTGCAAAAAGGAATCTCAGATGTGTTTTTTGCTTCAGAAGTCTTTCTTGTCTCAGCATTTTTCACACACCTCATGGAATTCCTCAAGGCACTAGAATGTTGAGAATAATACAGTGTCGCTTTCAGATTTTCACGGTGTGCATTTGTGTTAGTCATTAGATTTTGAAACAAAATCTCTTTTTTTGATGGTCTTTGTTGATTGCTAGAACTGCAAAATGTAAATGTAAAACAAAGGACAACTGGAAATCCCTCATGTCAGTGCATACCTGCAAAGTCTATATATTCAGGTCAAGTCTTCGACTGGCATCTTATCCACGATTGAGAGAGGAACCTTTTATTTGTGGATGGGACAACTAAATCTTGTAACAAAATTCTTAATGTATGCTAGGCAAAGAGATGTTTTTTCATAAAACGTTAGCTTCTAAGCTTGGGTTAGGTTGCCCAGGTAATTCTGTACAGTCCTACATATTTCATTGGAAAGTTGCTGCTACATTCTTTTGGTTTTGCTTTATGTTTTATGACACTGTGTTATATTTGATCTGCATTACCTAGGGGGAAAAAAAAATCCATTACAGTCTTGGACAATCTCTGAAACTTTCAAACTTACTGAAAACTTATCTTTGCGGCATGTTCAGCAGCCTAGTATAAATAGCAAGGGTTTGTATTGAGTTTCCAATTAAAATGGGTTCGAGAGGAAGCCTTACAGTTCCCAGGCTCGGATGGAGGTTCAGCTGCCACTGAGATGGTTATCAGGAAGCGTTAGCTGTGTGGCAGGTCATTAGAGAGGTCTGATTGGGTTCCGTGTCTCCCCCCCTGCCCAATGTCCCTTCCACCAGCTCCCCTGGCCCATTTCAATACGAAAAGTGATCTGTGACAGCCCTCTGGTTTTGGACTTGACTGTTTCCACCTGAGAGGAAGAATGTGTTGCATTGGGATGTTGGCTGAATTTTCCCATAACTTGTAATTCCATCTGGACAAAGTGGAAAACTGAATACACCTTGACAGAATCTGAATTTAAGCTATTAACAAGCTTGTTGATGTCATTGTGGCGAAAGGACTCATCCTCTAAAAATGTGGCCATTAGTCTTCAGAGTGTGTAAGGCCAGTATTCAGGGTACAGTACACTTACAGTGTTTGACAGTTCAGTAGGGTGATGGGGAGAGTGGTCTGGGACAATTCTGGAGACCTACGCACTCTGACGTCCAAGCGCTGTCGATGCTGGGGGGAGACTCGTAGTCATGCGTCTCCTTCGATCACATTTCATAAACAACTTCTCACCTTACACTTCATCCTCCATTTCCAGAAGGTTTGGATAAAAGGGATCACCCTATATTTAAGACATACACTAGCTTGTTGACTTGCTGTTGGCATTGAAACTTGTGAGTCACTTAAATAGATCACATTTGATTCAATAATCCTCACCCACACTCCATCCTTCAACCTTCACCTTTAGTCTGCTCTGCCTTTGTTCTTTGAGACCTTCAGAAATAGAAGCTCGAAATATATCACAGACTACGTGTGCAAATGGAATCGTCAGCACCCGTGTTACAAGGTTACCTGAGGTCTCTTTCTAAGCCCAAGTCAGTGCTTACTATTTGGTGGCTAGTCACACAGAAGTTGAAGTTCACAGTAAGAACTTTTGTGACACCAAGTTTAGCAGGTTGACATTATTGAGGCTGTGATTGTCATTGATATTGGCTAATCATGAATGACAGGCTTGTTATAGATACCAAACAGACATCTTTGGGTGTGTGTATTATCGGTCTTGCTTTAGATTACCATATGTTGGGGCCTGCTGTGGCTTCCATGTAGATAAGATCATGAATTTGCAAATACAACCTGTGTGATTGAGGTGCAGGTTTGCGTTTGAAATTGGTTGTTTCACCTGGAGCTGAGGTTGATATATGGGCGGTCCTACTGAGAAAGCCAATAAGGGGGTGGAGTTATGAGTAATAGGAGGTGCGGAGTATTCAAAATGTATGAAGGGCCATGGAGAAGTGCTACACCCTGTAAACCCTTGGGCTCTGAGCATGAGAAGTGCTCAAACCTCCCAGAGCCAGGCTTGTGCTACTTTTTGGTTGGTTCATGCCCCTGCCAGGTTATTTGTTTCAGCATGTAATGTGTTTCCAGGAGACATGCATCAGACTGCCTAAATCGGGGCTTGTTTGTCAAGTTGATGCATGGCTCAAGACCACAGGTCTACCAACCACTTTACAACTAGCCTCTTTATAGTTGCAACACAAAAATCTGAGGCGAGGACATCATGTTCCATGTTGAGAAACTGTAGAGAATGATCCATATATATCCATATAAGCACAAGTGACAGAATAGTGTGAGTGGCTCATTTTTTACACGTCACCTGTGTGTTTTTCTCCTTGGACTTAAGACTAGTGAAATCTTAGCCCCCACAGCAACACCTCAGTACCTCCTGGAAGAAAGAGGCATATAAGAACAAAGTATGTTCTGTGTTGGCTCTACCAGTTATGTTTAAAGGACCATGATACCAGTTTAAGGATCCTTTTCAAGGTGCTTGTGGGTTTAGGGTCTGCCCTTATCTCATAACAGGATCACAGCGCTGTGGGAGCACTTCATCTAATGCCACCTTGAGTTCACTGTTAGCCTTTGGAGGACGTGTGTGTGTGAGAGAGAGAGAGAGAGAGAGAGAGAGAGAGACAGAGACAGTGAGAACTGGTCCCCCAGTACTTTACTTGGCAGCCAAGTTGAGGTGCGTGAATTTCTTTGTGTCCAGGTCACTTGGCCTTCACAGGATGGGAAAGCACTGAGCATTAGTAGACGCTGATGGGACTGGACCATCCGTCGCTTGTAACGCGTGTGAGCCCCTGTGCTCCCTCGCTGCCCTACACACCCCTGCTCATCCAGACTTGCGGTTGGTGGCTCATGAATGACACGACCTGGAGGTGATGAGTTGATCCATGCCATTCTGCGATGAGTAACGCTGCTGCAGCGAGTCAGGTGCCAGGTGCTGGCGCTCCTTACTGCGGGCAGGCCCTGACACAGTTCTCCATGCTAGGCTGTGTTTGTGCCACCGCTCAGCCGGTGATGAGCGCCTGGGCAGCTGAGGCCAGCTCTGCCCCCTCCGCACCGGTGGGGTCCCGTTGCCCTTCGGGCTCCAAATAACACAGCCGAGGCATCCGAGCCGAGTTATTCTGAGCGCTCCCGGTCCAGACCAAGCTATCTGTTTCTCATCTGTTGCGCTTCTGTCTGTTAAATTGACTTTTCCTTCCTTTTAATTTGGATCGGTGAAGTTGTAGGAAGACATATGGGCGCTGGCTGGATTCAAATTGAATTACTAGATAAAACATCGGACTTTGTTTCTCTGATCTGCTAGAAATAAGGGCTTTGGGAGGCTGCCTCTGAAATGGTTCAGTGGAGTTTAAACTATAAATCCTGATTATTTGTGGAAATATGGAATCCATTTTTTTCCCCCCTCCTCTGTGTACTTGCCTTTGAAATATGGTGTATCTACAGTTGGTCTATCCTAGTGCTGCTCTGCACTGTTCTGCTCTGCTTGTCCACCATGAGTCTGTTTGTGTTTACAGTACTTATGTGACTCTAAGTGTAGACTAGACTGCAAGTCATAGGGTAATGGTCAAACATTCACTTTCTCAGGGTCAAGAGAGCTCCTCCTTTTCATTCTCATTGCTTCTATTCCACATGGGTATGTATCAGCAAAGCACGGCTGATTCTGACGCCTTAGTAAGCTGGCCCTGGCCGTTCATTATCCTATCTCAGCACTCCGTGCCTTGCCATTTAGGGATGGAGAGCAAGGCCAGCATCCGGGCACGATGCAAATAGCGGACCTTGATGTGCGTCCCTGGGCCACTCTCATTCGCTCTGACGGGGCTGGCATATCTTGGCTCTGTTTAGCAAAAATCTGTGTGCCCAGTGCTGTAAAACCAGGGCTCTTAAGTTGTCTCCTGCTCCATTACCACAGAAAAGCAGTGTGTATTTATCAATTGCTTGTTTCTAAGTAACCAGCACAGCACACTGTGTGCTGCAGGCCATCCATCACCAGTCAGCCAGAAATGGAGGAGAATAATGGGGTTGCTCCTGCCATGTCAATGCTGTCTCTGGAATTTTTTTTTTTTTTTGCATTTATTTGTTTTGGTTTTCCAAATTTTTTATTTATTTATTTTTTTTTTTTACTTGTGTGTAACTTTTATAAATCCCCCCCCTTGATACACGCACACGCATTCATCCTGTTGTTCTCATTTCACTGGCCTGTTCACTTCTAATTGGATCAGCAGTGTCCGGAACTGTCAGAGGCCAGCGTGGTGTAATGTATGCGTCCGTCTGTACAGCTTGTTTAATCTGCACATAAAAATCGCAGACCTGCTCTGTGTGTGGTCCTGTTGGCACTCTATAGGGCATGCCAGGGAGAGGGGCCCTCACCCCGTCTCACCCCTGGCCTGCCTCACACTTCTTCAGTGGCAGTCCATGCTTTACATGCAAGGAATGATTGCGGTCATAGGATATGGAGATAGCAGCAACGGCACTCGTGGTTTTGGAAAGCCCGACCATCACGGTTGGGTTTTATAGCTTTTCCCGCTGACCTGTAGCTGTTCCATCTTTTGAATCCCCCTGGCCCACCTTGTACACCTGTGCAGAAAACAGTTTAATGGACAGAACTATTCATAACAGCTTCAGTGAGCTCAGAAGCTGCATATTCTTGAATATTTTTTTATTGTAAGCTTATCCTCCTTTCACATTCCTAGATTTCTGTTTATTTAGATGTCCTGCATACAGACTTTATGCCACCTGGTTGGTACTCAGTGCAGTGTCAGTGTGTTCAAGTGCAGTGTCGTGACTTTTTTGTGGTGGGGTGGTTTGTTCCAGAACGTATGAACTTTTTATAACCCCTAATCCAAAAAAGTTGGAACATTTTGTAAAATGTAAATTACAGTTGATCGGTGCTGTATTCTGTTGAATATATGTCAAGAAGGATTTGAAAATCATGGCATTTTGTTTTTATTTGCATTTTACAAAACGTCCCAACTTTGTTGGAATAGAGTTTGTAGATTGCGTTAACTGCTGAATTGGGACGTCTACTCCAGGTTTTGTGTGTGTGCACGTACGCACCTTTAAAGTAGCGAAAGTCCACGGCTTCAGCTTCAGGTAAGACCTTCTCCTTTCGTCCTGTGTGCTGAACAAACACGCTTTGATCTCCTCTTTTCAGTAGCTCCACTCAGACAAAGTTGCCTCCAATTAAATGTAAATATTAGCATTTCATACGAGCAGCTTGGCTGGGCAGTCTGAGTCACTCTGCTTTGTAAACCACACACAAGCAGGACCCACAATCCATCATGGATACTGATGACCCGATCAAGGGCGATGAAGATTGATTTAGTTTCTTCTCGGTGCTTGTCGGGTCTCAGGTGCTGCCTGTCCTCTCTCTGTCCAGACGCCCCCCTTTCTCGAAGATAATTTTTTTTTTCTTCTGATATACATCTGTTTGTGGCTTCCTGGTGATTGGCACTTGGCACCCCGGCAATGTTCATATCTCCTGGGTCTTTAAAACAAGTTTGAACATGCTGTACTGTCAACATACCAAGTAACTTTTAAATGCTTGAGGTTGACTGTGTAAACCTGTGGGAGGACGCAGAGTCTTGCACAATTAATAGCATCTTGACACTACTTGGGACCAAAGTGTCTGCTCTCCTGTGTCGCCCCTTGCAATCTTAGTTTCCAGACCTGCACTCTGGTGGTGCTGTTTATTGTGTGTTGCCATTGCGTGATGGGGTCGTTACTGTCATGTCATCAAGTCCATACAGAAGCCTTTACTTCCTTTCTTTGAAGACCAAGGCAGCTTTTTGTTGTGAAACATAACGGCCTTCCAGCTGCACTGAGCTCTCACGCTGTGCTCTTGTGTCAGTGTTCCTCTTTTTGCCTGTGTACTTCCGGTTCCTTTCCTCGTTTCTGTGAGCTCCCACTCTATGCTTATGGTTGTGGCTCAGTTTAGATTTTGGATGCGGAGCACAGCGGAGACTCGCAGCACAGTGACTCATCTTCCCCGCCAAAGGAACTGCTTCTTGCTTCTGTTGTCCGAGCCTTCATAGAGCAGCCTGATGCTATCACTGAAGAGCAGATTCCTGTGGGGGAAAAAAAAAAAAGGTTCTAGCTGTACCTGGATGGGAGGCACGTTTAACAGCATCTGACTATAGGCACGCTTCTGTCAATGCATAGTGGGTGGAGAGGGATCTGGGCTGTTGGGTTTGATAGCGGTGAAGGCAACCTGTTGTGAATCTTTGATCCGTGGTAATGTATGGTTAGTGTGCAGCCTTGTTAGTGCTGCAGCTTTTCTCACAGCAGACCTTGCCTGCCCTTTTTTGTTGGGGTGGGTGGGGGGTGCCAGATCAAATTGAGGCATCTACAGCCTCCAAGTTGAGTCTCAGCAGGCAGCAGTGTGTCATCAAGCATGGCTGCTTGATGAGTCAGAGATTACAATTAGTGATGAGCCTGGCAGATACGCAACAGGAGCCTGTGTTCATTTGCTTCCTGGGAGGTGGGGGTGCGAAGGGGTGTAACCTGATCATTAGGAATGTCATTAAAGTCTTTCTTCAGTCTTTGAACAACCACTTTATGCTGATGAGTCATGTGATTGTTAATTGCACATGATCAAGCGTTTTGTTTTTTGTTGCCGAGAAGATCTTTTGCCTTACGTCCCTCATTGTTGAAGGTCCTTCATTTGTAAATCAAGAGATATGCCAAATTTTAGCTTTATTGCAGAATGTGTGCAGGTAATCTTAGCTGGGTTATTAATGTTAGAGGTCAGATTTGGCCTCTTCGTGACATGTTGAGCAATCATCGTATTTGGTTAATGAGTCCATCTAATGAAGACGTGCAATCGGTGCAGGAGTCTCGTATCAAAAAGAACGTCGGCAATATTGCGAGGTCACGGCGAGCCTTCTGAGTGCTCCATGAGTTTGGTCTGCTGCTTTTTGTAATATACAACCCTTTGAAGAGGTCTGCTTCATTCATGTTGGACAACACAAAAAAAAGCAGCCAACAAAATACTGCAGAATGCTTAGGGTCTTCATTAACATGTAAAATCAATGAAATCCCAATTGTCACCCCCGTTGCACATGAAGGTTGAATACCTAGCTATATCTAGAATATCTTTTCTAGCATGCATATGCGACTTGTTCTGGAAATGCAATGCTGAAAAATTCCCTCACAGTGGTGTGCTCGCGGCCCTGTTAAATCTGCATGCAGTGTACTTGTGTTTCTCCTTGACTAAATCAGGCCTGATTGCGTTTACCCCTACGGGTAATTCCTAATTGAACCCCAGAAGAGTGTTGATGGCAGTGTGGACCGAATGGTCAGTGGGCGCCTGCGTGATGCACCGTGCCTGAGCTGCTCTTGGCTGATGGAACCGTACCACTTTGGGCCTGTAGTGGATTGGCACATCGTCAGTCACGCGTCCCGCCTTCGTCGTCTGCTGTCTGAGCATGCCACGGGTAATTAAGCAAGCGTGACACGCGGTGTGATGAGTCCCATTTGTCTTTTGTTTCGTTAATACAGGTGCCTGAGTGCTCAGAAGTGAGGGAAAGGCAGTGTCACCTTGTGTTCAGAGTCGTCTCCATGCCAACACGTTGGCTACACTATGTTAGTGCTCGCCTTCAAGGGTGTGCAGCATCGATAATGGTCTTCCTCACCTGGCAATGGGTCTTTTGCTGTTAATGCCTGCAGTCCAGGGCAAACACCTAGAGAACGAAAAGCTCTGAACATCCGATACATACAAAAGTGATAAACAGTAAACACAAAGCCTAATGGTGGCAGACAAACAATACTGATCTGACTTTTTGTTGTGTGTTCCTCATATAACACAGTGTAAAAACACCCATACCACACTAGTACTTTGCATACAGCACTCTTTTCAAAATTGATGTTTGGGAAGTATAATGCATGCAAAGTAAGCATTGTCGTGGTATGAGTGTTTTTATTGTGTTATGTGAGGAACATGTTAACGTTCCTTGTGTCTGAGGACACTGCTATTGGAAACCTTCAGTGGTGGGAGTGTGGCAGGGGGGTGGTTTTGTGACTTTTAGCAAATGACAAAAAAGTCCCCAGTGGTCATCCCCACAAAATGATGCACAGGCCAGTCATGATCACCTCTCCTGAATGGAAAACCGTCAGTGTCAGCGGTGTGGTTGACGGAGGAGTAATTATTAATGAGCTGTTAGGAAGCCAGCGGCCCTCCTTTGGGTAATGAAGAGTACCGATGAATTAATGTGAGATGAAAAGGCAGCCATAATAGAGGAGATGGCCCCCGTTAGCCATCTCTCATGAGCTATGAGATCACAAGATCGTTTCTCATGTGTGGCATGACATCTCTTAACCCTGGGGCTTATACTTAACTCTAAAAGGCTCTTCTGCAGACAATCACCTTTACCTGGTATTGAGGAAAGATGGAATACTGCCATGATACCTGAGACTTAAGGTGTGTTTATTCCACATCACATTCAGGGAAAATGTTCATGAGTGGGATCCTTTGCTTTCTGTGTACTCCTGTGTGCCCTGAACAGAAGTATGGTTGAAGCCAAGCACAACCATAATTCTGTCTATTTTGTCCTTCTGGAAAGTATTTGGGCTAACTCGATCCTATAACTATGGGTGATGGCCAGACGAGGTGTGGTACTGTCCTGGCAGAGTCAACAGGCAGGTGTCCATCACTGCCACAAAGACACGCACTTGATCTGACCGCCCTGATCTCGGGTGTCCTGGCAGGAATGTCAGGGAAGGTCCCTGTCTCCAGCATCAGGGCCGCAGCAGTGAGGACACACTTGATCCCTCCAACCACACACTTGTTTGTATGAGAGCGGCAGGTCTGTGTTGCCTGCTGATTTGAGCATAGGTAATCTTCACAGGCTGGTTCTGACCTTACCTGTATTTATAGTGCTGAGGGCAGTTTGCTGAATAACGAGTATCAAAAAGCTACGGCATCTTTATTCCAAATATGATGATGTGTAGTTAGGAAATGCGCGCACAAGAGATACAAGCGCGCTCTCACACGTACGCACGGACGCTGACGTGACGTTTATGAGCCTTTTGGCTTGTTTGCGTTGGTCATTGTATATTCAGTTTTATCTCCTAAGTGCTGGTGGTCTGTTTCCACACCCAACGTATATTCAAGTCAGTGCCGCCAGCTTTCAGACTCCACCATCAGCAAGTACGGTACAACCTTTTGTGTACTCCGATCTGCTCTGCTGGTTCCCACTGAACCATGTCTTCATTTTTACTTACGCTCTGATGGAATGGAAATGTTTTGCATGACATTACAACAATGTTTATTTTCTTATAAAGGACGTCTGTCTGAAATGATTTTTTCCCCTTGTGCTCCTGCTTTTTTTACACTGAGATTTGGAGTTTGCGTGGCAGCGGTTTGACCTTCTTGGACCTGAATTATCGTGGTTTTGTCCAGCTGTCTGCAGCTCGGTGCAGCCTCAGTTCTGCACTCTATACAGGGGGCCACTTGTAGGAACAATTATCTAGATCAGCGTTAAATTAAGGAAACTGGAAAACTGATTTAAAATGCGTTTGTGCCTTATCTCGCTTCACTCGTTGTTCCTAATTTTTAATTCTCGCAATTAAAATTCCTAATGAATAACCCGTGTGGCTCTTTCAGACCAGACGGTGTCCCGTGACCACGTAATTCAACGAAAAGTGCAGTTTGGAATACTGGGGCCGTGATCCTGCATCCTTCTGGATGACAAGCAGATTGAAGCAGCTAACAGCTGCAGCAAACTAAGTGTGGAAAACGATTGGGTGCCAGCACCTCTTCTGTGCCCTGATTGCTCGCCATGTCTGCTCCCGCTCCACAATGAAGTTGTGAGAGTATGAGGCATGTGGGTCGGGCGTTCCTGGATGGGAGATGCGTCTTGGAAAGCGACGCGTGAGGTTAAACCATGTTTGTGTGTACATGTGCACGGTCCATGATCATGAGCCACAGCAGTCACAGCGAGCTGCTGAACTCCTTGACGACCGTTCCCCCAGCATCTTCTCGCGGAAGGCTTGACCGGCACCCAGTTTGACCCTCAAATATCAAATGCAGACTCCCCTAGTGACAGGGTATGTATAGTAATATCTCAACATCAGACACAGGCGTACAGAAATAGAGGAGCTCTGTTTACCTTGGGCAATCTGGCTGTGTTTTCAGTGTAACCTTTCAGAGTCAGCTGCAATAGCAATGTGTGCTGCGTTACATCTGCTGTAATAGGAGGCGGGTGTTGCTTGAATCTGTTGCTTACCAAATTTTCCTTTTTCCACCCCCCCGCCACGTTGTCACGTTGCTCTTTGCTGGATGTCCCCACCTCAGGTAAGACATCTTGTAATGCTTATCATTGCTTAAGCTGATAAGGCCTCCTTCAAATGAGTGTGACCTTTCAGTTTGCAACTAGTCACTTACTGGCTGATGTTTTAACTTGCTCTCTAATTTACTGTATGTGCAAGTGTCTTGTACAATCAACTAAAGCACAGATAGTTGGGGGGGCATCTGCTGGAGTTGCAGTGACAGACTTTGAACACCAGGGGGCAACACAGACTCAACTAGAGTGGAAAACATCAGACAGATTCGTGCAGTGAAAACCCCCTGAGCTCCTAACTGAAAGCTAGGACTTTACCAGCAGTTAATTTGCCCTTATACTGTGTCCTTTTCCACTTCCATTCTCCTAGTGGTCAGCACCTGGTTTTTGATAACAGGTCTGTTTTAGTTGTCCTGTTGGATAATTAAGTGCTGCTGACTGGAGTCATGGATCTCTCTAGAAGCTGTTCTTTGTAATGTTTGTAGCCCCCTCCCACCCCCAGCTTTTTGCTTTCATGTGACTCTTTGGCCTTGCTTTGCCAGTCACTTTGTGCACATTGTGATTGTTCTGCTGTGCACGCTCCATCACGTGCACATGCGGTCACTGGCAGCAGTTTATACAGCCTTGAGAATTCAGTGGTTGTTATGACGACTGTAAGTGCAACGATCAGTCCTGCGTCAGGATATTGTGAGGCATTCATCGTATATTGTTCCGGCGCTCTGCACATTCGTGCAGATTTCACGCAACTGTTACCTAAGTAGGAAATATTGGAAGATAAGCTGCCTTGAAAACTGTCCTGGTAATTTTGCTATAAACAGCTATGTATGTTTAATGGTTAAATTATAATTTGGGCATTTCATGTATGAGGGGAATTGGCATGTTCCGCAAACCTTACAATAAAAATGGCTGGCTGCACAAACACCCCCACCCCCATACTTTATACCTGGTGGAGGCAGGGTGATTGCACACTTTTCCTTTATGCCTGGTGGAGGCAGGGTGATTGCACCGCTTAGTTTAGACAGAGCAGGTTAATGCTGATGCCAGTCAGGTAACTACAGTGTGGAATTTTCGAGGTACAGTTAAATCTAATTTCTTTTCTTTTTTGTCATTGTTTTATGTGATCTCACAAAATGTCCTGCATTTTAACGATGTTGCTGTGTGGGACTGCTGCAGGCAGCCAGTGTCTCCTTTTGAGCTGTAGTGTGTGTGTGTTTGTGTGTGCACACTTATACGCACAGCTCTCAATGTGAGACTGCTGCCAGGCTCTTAAAGTCCAAATGAAGTGCCTTTTGCTAATGCGTCAAACCATCAGTCGGAGAAGGCGTGAAGAGGTGATGCTGGACAGCACATCCATCAGTGGAAAACACCCTGAAAGTCCAGCCTTCACCCTCCCCCCACTTCACGTGTGCTGCTGTCTTAGCTGTTACGGCTCTGGTCCACAGAGACCAGCAGTATGGATTGGCCGTTCTGTGTAGCAGATTCCCTCCATTCTGCTGAGCTGTTGACAAAATCCCAATTATTCTAAAAGACAGCATGTGCGATGCAGGTGTGCACGCGCATGTGCACACGCGCTCGTGCGTACGTGAAGAGACAACGAGGTAGTTTTGTAAACATGAGGCTCGTCAGCTCACAACAGAGGGCCAGAGATGTGCGGCGTGACTGAGTCGAGCGATTGTTCTTTCTGATGGCCCGGAGGGTGAAGAGGGCGAGTTGCTTTAGCATGCTCTCATCCACTCTAGCTCCAGTTTCTCCTCATTTTTGTCCGATTGGTCCCAGTATCACACAGCCCTCCCCAGCGCTGCATTTCAGCTCAGGGCAAAGCAGGGCTCCCTCATACCCTGTTGGCGGTTCTCTTACTAGTGTGGCTTGGTTGAAATTTGGACAAACTGGGGGGGGGGGTGTATTTGGAGAAAAGCTGCTGAGCTTTTCATAGAGCGGTACGCTATGTTTAAGCTCTTTTGGAGAGCAGGCAGGATGTGCTTCATTACCGAGGCTCTAGTGTGCGCCAGAGGACAGCGAGCTCTCAGACTTGCTGGTCATTAGGAGGCGGAGCCCGGCGCAAGGCAAAACAAACGGGGGGTGGATCATCAGCGCAGGGTTTGGGGCACAAGCCTGTTTGCTGCAGCTTTGACCTGCAGAATGGCGCAGCCCCACGCTGGTCTGTAACAGCCAGACTACGACGATGCAAGAGTGTGCCCAGGCTGCGGCAAATGCTGATTGGGAGATGGGGGGGATGAGTCATACAGGCACGCTGGATGGAGGTGTGTGTGCGCACGCGTGCACGTGCATTTAACCCACTGTGCCACTGTTAATCGTGTGTGTGTGTGTCTGTGTGTGTGTGTGAGTGTACACAAACTAGAGACTCTTCTGTACAGGTATTCGTCAGTGTCTTAGTGTGCGTGCACGTGTGTGTGTGTGTGCGCTCGCACACAGCATTCAGGAGGTGGACAATCTGTGATTAATAGGAGACCTCTATTAACAACAGGGCATGGTCCGTGTCATATTCATTCTGATTAACAAAGGCACCCTTCCTCACTGTCCCAGTAGGTGACTTCAGGCTGTACAAAATTATAACCAAAGGTTTAACCTCACACATCGTGCTAAGTAACACACTTTCAACAGGTGCTCAATCTCTGTGCTGCTCTTCCTCATTGCACAATAAAATGTCTTTTGCTTTTTATTTCAGTGAGTTTGTGCCTTCAGACAACCTCAGTCTTATAAGTGGAGTTGCTTCCGTCGCCTTTTGTTAAAATGGTACATGTCTGAGGATGCTCAGCGGCAGGCTGTTGTAAATGTAAAAAAAGGAAATTTTAATGATTTAATGTAATGGGAAAACCCTCCAAAGTGTGAAAGGCACTTGGACAACATGTCTCCCTGGTGGAGAGAGTGAAGTTAACACAGTTCTCTACTGGGCTTCAGTATGACCTCTAAGATGGAAGCTGGCAGTCCCAGAGTATAGCCCCTCACTGGGGAGCATTCATGCCACCTGCTTCCATTCCACTGCGGTAATGGATTTGACCTCAGGCCTCTCCCAGCGTGGCACGCAGTGCCCCTTCAATAATTGTGCCTTGTGTGACTTGTGCCTCTGCCACTTGGGGGGGCAGCCACTTCAACAAAGTACACCCCCCCCCCCCTTTGTTCGTACAGCTAGGACAGGACAGTATTAATTTTATGACTCACTATTCGCAGTTAACAAAGACTGCTCAGCACAGGGTTGTTAAACACGTGTGTGAGATACGGTTATTTTAAATACCTCACTATCTATACTGTTTTAATGTTATTTATTTAATGCGGTCTCATCAAGCGTTAACTTGTGAGAAAATCTATCACATACTGTCTGAAGGTCTGAGCTTTTTATTTAGAGGTTTTTATGGCCTGTTCTCCAAGGTCTCAGAGCTGGCGTTTAAAGAGGGGAGAGGAGTCAGAGCTGCGGTGGCCAGACCACTCGAGACGACGCTGGAAATGCGTATAATTACCGTATTCAGTCCTTGCAAAGACCACCTCTTGTGAGGCTCTTATTGAGAGGCCTTTTGGATGTGGAAGAGGCCCTCGCACTGCAAACACACATCTGGATACAGGCTTCCTCTGCCACTCCTCAGGATCCCACCTCCACCTGGAGCTGGGCTTTGAGTCACTCCTCAGCAACATGCCCTTGTTTAAGAAGCCTTCAAATTCCACGCTTTTCTACTCTTCCACCGGGGGGGGGGGCGGGCGCGGGGCGCCCCGCGCCGCCGGCGCCCGCACGACCACCGCGCGGAGCCGCCGAGAGA
>JABJVR010019509.1:21640-39752 GCA_025773905.1 Chitala chitala
TCTTGGTTTTTCGTCTCTCCTCACCCACATGGCCTTGTTTATTCAGCCTTAAAATTCCCCCGATTTTGACTCACCCCCCACCCCCCCCCCCCCCCCCATTACAGTCAGCAAGCCTCCAGGTCAACACTCCTGCATTGACCAGTTTTTTTGAGAAACGACGCTTAGGTAGGGAGGTGCGGCCCTGGCACCTGTTTGCTTTGCTCATGACCAGCAGCGAGAGAGCGAGTCAGAGCGCACGGCAAACATGCTCTCGTGTTAGCCTCCTATCAAGGCCATTCAGCTGCCTTCTGACAGCAAGATTCGCTGGAGCAGCACAGACAGAACTATGCCCATGAGGACTTGGGTTTAGTCCGCCCAAGCTGTTTACGCAAAGTAAGGCAGGCCGCCTTGCCCTTCCCGCCGCTCGCACATGCCTGTAACCCGCTGTTCTTTCTCCATTCTCTTTCATTTCTCTTCATTTTTGTTCTGTCTTTCATGTTCAACGCGGAGCTGAGGCAGCCCCCCGTGGACGGCGCCTTTGAAGAGCTCGCTGACATGTTACACGTGCGTTAATGACTGCCTTGTGGATTTGACATCAGCCCGTCATAAAGGCATCGTCTCCTGAACACGCGGTCCAGCTTTTGAAGGGTAAATGCGAGTCTGGTGAAACTGTCGTGTGTTCCACCATCAAGAATAGAGACGTCACAGCTGAGGACTGTTGGCTAATCCTCAAGTAGGCTTTTTTAAAAAATCAATATTGCAGAAACGGTGAAAATGTAATTATTTTAGCAACGTGTCTTTTTTCTCAGTATGGTTTACAATAATTCAGAAGCCATTAGGGTTACGAAGTGAGGTGAAGAATGTGGAGGGATCTGCTGCAGCTGTTGACCTGTGAATATGTCAGGGTGGAGCCAGCTGTCTGCAGAATGGGTTACAATGATGGATGGAGTGGCCAGCGTCTCCATGGACACAGTGGATCCATATTCTGCCAGCCCTCCATCCTGATTTCTTTAGCATCCTTCATTACTGTCCACGGTATGCCAAACGACTGCCTGTTTGCACTATTTTTGTTTTTCTTGGGACTGATGTAGCTAAGGGCGGAGGTTGGCAAGACTATCCTTAGGGTTTCAGTGATGCCAAACCAGGTGCGTCTGGTATTTTGGCACATTGTTGTGTGCCATGTATGGTGGGGGGGAGAAGAGCAGGACTGTTTTGTTTATGCCTGTTCTGTCTACCTACTCAGGAAGTATCTGCTGGTCATGTGACATGGTTCCAGAAAGCGCCTATGTCCAAGTTTCCTGAGGTGCACTGCCTGCAGGTGGGACCTCATCAAAAGCCACCCCCCCTCTGCTTTAGCTGTGCCAGAGAGCAGTGGAAACACCCACCCCAAGGCACTTTTAATGACTCCCCGGCACTCATTAGCATGATTAGACCTTAATGAGGCGACTTTTTCTGAGGAATGTAATGGGATTTCAGTTTGGCTGAGGGTGTTGGGCTGTTTTCACGCCTTCTGCTTATTGTTGATGATTTAAAGGCAAAATCGTCTTCTGATTGCTTTGATGCAACACAAAGTGCTCTTCGCACAGAACAGGTAGGTATGTTGCGGGCATCCTGTCCAAGGTAGAGGAAGTGATCCGGTCTTCCTCACAGCTGTTGACATCCCCAGCTGGCCTGTATGCATGGATGTGTGTGTTAGATAGGACCTCTGTGTCCACCTGCCTTGTGAAAACCTTTCACAGTACCTTCAGCAGACAGAAACTGCTGACGAGTTTGTCGGCGTATAGGGAGACACGAGGAATGGATCCCCTGGACGATTATTCCATGTGTCACAGTGTCCTCCTCGCCCCCTTACTCTGTACTCCTCCACGTGTCGTAAAAGGCCAGACTCTAGGGACTTTGTTGCAGGCTGGTCTGACGGTACGTTGCACCATTCTCACGTTGCTCTGCAGTGCCATGCAGCAGAACTATACCTACACTTTCACACTTTCTCTTTATACAATTCACAGTATATGCCTGGTCAGACAGCCAGTGGGATGTGGACTAGCAGCAAATCTGTCCGGAGGACCACATGGTAGAGCAGTGACGTGGGCACACGTTATACTGTGCCCAAACTTGGCCACAAGTCTTTATACCTGACAGTTTCTGTACCACTGACCTGGCATCTGTGAAATAAACATGAGTCAAAACTTTAACACTCTCCCCGAAACTGTTCATGTTGGAATCTCCTTTTAATTTTTATATTCGTATGTTCTGTAACATAAAGCATGAATTTTATCTTAAAGCAAGTAATGCCATGCATGAAAAAAATGAAAGAGGGGCAGGGAGTTTAATGATCTGTTTCAGGTTTGTAGCTATAAACAGACAGATTGAGTGTCTGCACCATTTGTCTATCTGGGCTCTCTTTAAGGGCATTAAACACAACAATTGCAGAGGGTACCATCTGCCTCATAGGAAGAGGCTGTACCCCTCTGGTGTGGCCTGCTCTTTAATGGGAGGTTGTATGATGTATGTGCTTGGGTACACCTTCGTGGGTGTGTGTGTGTGTGTGTGTGTGTGTGTGTGTGTGTGTGTGTGTGTGTGCACGCACATACACAACAGCGTGTTAGGTCTCACAGCTGGGGACCAGCACAAAAGAGCTCCTTGAAGGTGTAAAAGAAAGTTTAATTAATGAATTTGGAACTTCACAGCAGAGTTGGTGCATTAAAGTTCCAATCTAAGTGTGTTGGAGATTAGGGTATGTTTTAATTAAAACTGGGGTTCGTTGAGCTCTCTGGAGACTGCCCCCGCTCATCTACAAGACGCCGTGAAAGGGAATAAGAGAGGCCTCTATCTGGCACGCTTTTTAACGCGATTGATTCTATTTATTTTAATGGGCACACTCATTAGAGGACAGTCCATGTGAAACGCCGGTCCTACCACAGCCCTCTGGTTTGGGTTAGGGTTTTTTAATTTATTTATTATTTATCACCCAACAGCCATCGCTCATGACAGTAAGCAATGGCCAGCCGATTGCTTCTACGATTTTTCATTGTTCTGTGTTTAGCCCAGCACTATCAACTTTTGTGACTTTGTTGTTATTATTTTTGTTAATGAAATGTGAACACCTGTTTATTTGAACTGGCAGCTTTCAGCTTTTACCAGCCAGGTTACCTGCTGCCCTGATGGTGTTAGTCCTCCCCCCACCATATTTTCATTGACTATCATCAGACCTGACTCTGTTGTTCCAGACTTTATTAAGTATGTGCTCTAGGTATTCTCATTTCTCAGCTCGTAGTGTGTATCCACAGCTGACTTTTTCTGACCCAGAGATGCCTCAGGTTCCTGTTGGAACTATGGGGTGAGACCCCACTTTCCCCAGCCCACAGCTTCAGTTATATTAAGTACAACACTGGTGGGCATATAAGTCAGTGTTCTCACTAATGAGAGAGACAGAGTGAGAGAGACACAGCGAGTGCCGTGGTCATAGCTCTTAAAAGAGATGCAGTAGTTTTCATCAGCTCTGTGAAGTGTCCTGGGCTATGGTCATGCAAGCTGATGGTGGTTTTTTGTAGTTTTTTTTATAGTGTATTCTAATTGTTATACCAGCTGTTGTGTTAAAGCTTATTTTCAATTTTTAATTCAATTCAATTCAATTTTTTTTTTTTTTTTTTTTTACAAGAAAACTGGGAAATAGAAGGGGTCCCCTGTCTGAACCCAGATCACTGGTCACGCACCACCTCTTAGAGTCCAGCCAACCACACAGGCAGGTTACCAGGCAACCACACACGGAAGTGGTAGAGGGGGGAGAGCTTACAGTCGCCCATTGTCAGAGGCCAAGACCCTTCCTTTGAAGTACCAGAGGACTGTTTGTGGAATTCGAGGGGCAGATCCGCCAGCCATCAGCCCCTGCCACGTCTCTCGTCCTGTTCTTGTTACCACTACCTTCACCTCCTCAACCCTGCCCAGCCACCCCCCAGTGCAGCTGGTGAGGGTTTAGATTGATCCGGAAGCAGCTGATCAGTTCTACACATAGGCCAATCTAATGAAATAGAGCCCCAGCCCTTATTAAGGGTCCTGCTGACAGTGGCCTCTCTCACAAAAGTAATGGGGAGGAAGCTTTTGCATTTCTTTGACTGAACACTGTTGCAGTAAAGTAAAGTGAGGGGGAACTTATTACAGTGAGGCTCTTTCCCACCATAGTCTAGCAGAGACTCCTCAAACAGAGGAGACAGATGTCTGACAGACTGGAACGAGAGCTTAGAATGCGCCTCTTACTTGGCAGCTGGAGGGGCGTCACGCATCCAGACAGCAGGATCTCACTCCAGTCACTCTATAGTTCCCGGTTTATATTGGCCTCTACTGTGCTTGTTTCCCAAATTACTCATCTGCCAAATTCATGCTACAAATGGTGGGAGCAGTGGGATTTGGGGGGAGTTAGGAGTTGTTCACAGCACTGGTCTATCCTGAGGTGGAATGGAGGGGGGGTCACAGGCCTGTTTGTTTCAGCTGCCCTTTGCTCATTTCCATACAGCTGGCCTTCGTCACAGGCAGATGGGCTCTGCAGAGAGAGAGAGAAAGAGAGGGGCGTTCAAATTTGGATTTTTGTGAAGTTTACCAATTGGACCTCTGGAACAGACAGAACCTGGGTACTTGGCAGGCCTAGAGTTCAGAGGGACCTGAGAGTCTACAGCAAGACACACCACTGCAAGGCATGGCGCTAGCACGCCATCTTAGCCCCAAGCTAATCCACAGTGGACATCAGAACAGTTTTCTTCCAGCATCACTGCCGCCCACTCCCCCCTCTGTTACTGGCTATAACATCAGGGGAGTGCCACAGGCACAGACGGCCTACCTGCCCCCGTTTTTTATATTCACTGGTGATGTGTTCCTACTGGACCCTGCAGAGCTATCCTGCTCAGTATGCAAGATTCTCAGGAATTCAGTACTGTATGTGAAGGAAAGTCCTGCAGAGCTTTCTTTGAGGAGTAGAGACTTCTCGTCAAGGTCTTGGTAATGGTCACCTGAGAGAGAAGGCAGGTGTGATAGCCTTCCTTCCTCACCTGAATCAAGCTGGCTGCATACCTACAGAGCTTCAGGGAAACCCTCCTCTTTTCATCCCAAGACAATGTGTGTTTAATGTCTGTGTAGCGAAAACATTTAACTCTCTTGACAGACTTGAGTCGTTCTTCAGCCTTTTCCTTGTTTTTCAATAAGTGTTACATTAGTGGTTTTCATACCTCAGAATTTACCATGTGTGCATGGTGTTTTAAATGAACCTTTGAATGCCAGGTTAAATTTAATGTCCACCATGAACTGGGATGCCCTGGGTTTAAATTTGAAGTTTTATTCTGCTTATATACAGTGGGACAAATCATTCCTGTCACATAATGCGAGAACTTTGTTTGCACTTGGTCTTCCCACGCTCTCCGGGTACAGCGGAGGCAACGTGTCCGTCACAGTTACGCATTGCAGACAGCGACTCGAGACGCTCGAGAGAGCCGGCTCTTTGGCTACAAGTGGAACAAATTAGATTTACAGGTATACTGGGGCATTGCTGCTGGACCTATAAACTGTCCCCACGTTTATGGTCCTTTCCCACTAGAATGCTTAGAACAGTCAGCTGGAACGATGGAACAACCGCAGTATAACTGGGTGATCTAGGAGAGCCTCCATGCAAGCTCTCGATGATGATGAAGATGATGATGATGATATCAGATACGGTAACATTAGAATTAAGAGTCTGCTTTTGAGTGCTATGGCCCAGCAGCAGTTTCTGTTCAAACAGGTCATGACATGTTGCCCTGCTCCTCTCCCTTTGTAGTCTACAGCTTTTGTAATGACTGCCATTATTTTCCAGAAGGCTTCTGCATATGGAGCTGTAAAGACTAGCCTTTGTTCTCTTCTCGCTTCTTCTCTGGCACCTCTCACATCTTCCGTTCTGGCTTTGTTCCCTTCATCTGGACCCCAGACTCCTCTCAGGAGGAGTGTTGCGGAGCTGTTTGCAGAGCGGCATGCTGCCGGTGCAAGCTGGGATTGTGTGTTCGGTACCGCTACCTGTCCTTAGCTCCGTTAAAGCCGTAGCCCTTCCTTAGGCTGCACTGTGAGTGAGTGAATGGGTTTGTCCTGGATACTTGCATTCCCTCTACCTTCCTTGCTCGTTTGTTCACGTGTGTGAACTTTCCTCCTATCATGGAGAGCCCCTCTGTGTGTTGGGGAACTATTCCACCTGTGCTGCTCTATGTATCGTCTGTCTGCACTATTTGTTTACCCACAGCTGTGGACTGTCCCACCAGGGTTTCCAAGCTGGAGGGGGCAAGGGGGAAGGGGAAGGATCTGACATTTTGGCAGAAAGCCTCCATAACAGCCGGACCACAGCAAGAAACCGAACTGTTAAAATGCCAGTTGAAACACTTCTGAGTCATAAGAACAAATGGGCCGTTCTTCATAAATCATATTCTCGAGGATGCGCGCTCAGAAGACGGACAGCGGCTCACTGTGTCGCCGATTGTGGATGCGAGGGAACTCGGCTTCCCGCGCCGACGTGTTCGCTGTGAAGAGCTGCTTTCCGTCACAGGGGGTTGTCTATCGCTGATGGCTTTTATTTAGACAGCTGATACATGGGAGCACTCTGTGAGGCCCGCAGTAAAATGCACAAGCCCTCTTCTCGCATCTCTCCACGAAAAACAAAAGCTTAAGCCCACAGATGCAGCGAGGCAGACGCCACAGCGGCGGGGGACCAGGGGAGGTCACAGAACATCTGTATTACTGTCATGATTGTGAAGGAGCACCAAGACACAGCGGTCCTGTGATAATAAAACCAGTTAATTAAGCGCTCGTGCTTGTTACATTTCTAAGCCGGTGTCTTAGGGTCCTTGTTTATTTCTGTTTAATTTTTCTTTTCCACTGTTTTTGTAAACTCTGGCTTTAGAAGAGGGAAGTTCACAGCCATGGCTCCTTGGATAATAAAGTGTCACTCAAACAAAAGGGCTCACGAGGCCTGTCAAGAGAGGAGAAGAACGCCTACCCAGACAAAATCGAGGACAAAAGGGAGTCCCCCCCCAACCCTCGCCCCCTTATTGTCTTTGTGAGCACAAGAGTGAAAATAGAATCTCAGATCAGAACAGGAGGCCCTATGCGGGATTCATGGGTGGCCTGCGAGGGGCCTGTGTTAGGAGTGTGTATGGCTGCGGATGCACAGCATGATGGGTAGTAGCGTGAATGCTTAACTGTGGGGCCCCGGAGAACGCGTGTTTATAGGGTGAGGTGGCATTCAGTCTCGCCCGCTTTTAAAGCATAAATGAGCACTTAACGTTTTGAGCGCATCCGGCCCCCATTTATAATTGATATTGCGCAGATTGCCTTTCTCAATAATGCAGAGGGTTTTTTGTAGCAATGCTCCTCTGTGTGTCCCCAGCATGGGTTATGAACTACCATCCTTAACCTGTAGATCTTACCATTTCTCAAAAGTCCTGATGGTATCTGCACGTTGGTGCGTGGCAAGAGGACAGCAGAGTCAACCGCCACATAAACACGGTCTTTTAAAGTTTTATTCATAAGGAAGCTCTACCTGCTTGCACTTTCTGTGTCATCCTGAAACAGCTCACTGTCCCCTGCTGGTTGGGAAGACTTTTAATGTCCCTCAGTTCTTCTTATGCAGCTGTTGGATGCATGTCAGACTCTATTGTTTCCTGGCATCTGCTCCTATTTGCTGTTTGCTCCAGGGGGTTTCTTAACCCCCTCCACCCAATAGACGACTGTCCAGCAGACCTCAGTGATACAGCTCTACATGGTCCACTTCTGCCTCCCCAATCTGTTTGGGCATCAGCTCAGCCTCTGTTCCTGAGCTTAGTGCGTGTGTGTGTTTGTGCGTGTGTGTATTCGTGCATTCGTGTGTGTGTGTGCGCACGCGCATTTAATTTGTCAAGCTTCCGATGGGCTCTGTGGGGGAGGAGAGTATCTTGGTGTGGATGTGCCTTTACCGCCTGTGTGGGTGTGGTCTGGGTTTTATCCGAGAGGCCCGTTCTGTGTCAGCCATCTGTCGCTGTGCCAGCATTATGCGACACGCATCTGGACTGAAACATTGAGATGCCCAGGGTGCATCCTGTAAATTACCTGCTCATAGCAAAGCTCTACATTGGGTGCCGTCACTTCAGTTCAGAATACTGTGTTTGTCTACATCTACACACTACAAGATGCTCGTCCCACAGGGGAAGTAGAATAGATAGTGGGTAAAGGATAAGTGTCTGTGTGTGTAACAGGTGTGAGTGCTGTGTCAGAGACTCAGGATGAGAAGGCCCAGCTGTTCCACACTGCTGATAATCGAGCAGTCCGGCAGAAGGGGAACACGAGTCAGCTCTTTGAGAACACGTGTACAGTTTGCTCAGACGTTCGACATGTCTGGGGTTTGAGAGTCCACTCTAATAGATTTCATTTTCAGTAGCCCCTCCCATCCAAAGTCCCACAACCTCCTGTCAGCCTCAGCAGAGGTTTACTGAACCATGCCGCAATGTCTCCCGCACACGCGCACACAGGTCTGAAGTCTGACATCTGCCATTCAGATGCCGTTGTGCCCATGGCCACCCTTCACAGATGGTTTTTTTTTTGCTTGTGCAGAAGGTTCTAGAATGTGCTCAGGTGGGATACAGGTGTTCCCACCTCTAGCACTTGTTTTTGCTTGCTGCAGAGTTTGCAAGCTTTGAGTGTGTGTGCGTGCGTGGATGTAATAAAGGTGTGCATTGTACACGTGTCACGTTCCCCTGTGACGCACCACCCACATTCCTTCCACATTAGTACACACACTTCAGGTTTGGCTTCTCCTCTCCATGTGATTCACTCTCCCTCTGAGATTGAAACACTCAAATATGCCCGTTTATGGGTTCTGCACAAAGACTTTCCAAAGCATCCGAATTTTACTTGAAATGAGATCCACTTTTACACTAATGACATTGATTATTTTTAGTGAGGTTTTGTGCACTGTCCAATATTTTCCCCCTTGAGACTGGGAAGATTCACCTTGATGTCATAAGCATTCCAGGTCTCCATGGAAACATCCAACTCCAGGAAATAAACATGACGGCTTTTTTTCTTTTTTTTTTATTTTATTTTATTTTTTATTTTATTATTTTTTTTTTTGTCCTCGTTTTTTTCCCCAAGGGCAGAGTGTTGAAGCGAAATGTCTGAAGTGCCCTGTTATTGTTCGGAGATTTGCGCGAGACATAAGAGGAGCGCGCGATTCTTCTGGGAAATCGGGCTCGCATAGCAGATCGAGCCTCGCATGCTCCACACTGACGTTGGTGGGAATGCGCTATGCATCGTTGCATCGGGGTTGTAATTACGAGCTATTTTTAAGGGGAAAGGGGAGCTGCTCTGCCCCTGGTGCCACGGTGCGGGCGGGGAGGCGAGCGCCGCTCCGTCTCTCATAGCCGTGCCCTGCTGACTAGAAGAAAGGGGCACATTGTGGCGCAAAGCATGGCGAGAAAGGTCACGCTATAATGAGATGGACCACCTGGTGAAATGGCATTAAAATACATTGCGTCTTGAGCAGCAGAGGTTTCCGGCGCTAAGGAAAAAATTCAGATCCCCCCGCCCCCTTTTTTTCCATAAGATTGCAAGATGGCTCATAAAAGTCGATGTGCACCTTGTGAACTTACAGCTGTCTCAGCTGATGCGAAGCCCTAACGATGGCTTGCCCATCCATCCTCACCATTGGGGCTGTTTTCCATCGCATCATCCGTTTTCACATCAGTCATTAATAGCACAATCAAATACCTGCAGCCAGGTTAGGATGGAGGGAACACTTTTTGAGAGGGCGGGGTCAGCTAGCAGTACACTAACACCTGGTGTTGTGCAACAGTAGGGCTACAGACAGATAAAGCAGTTCTCATTTTCTGTGTGTGTGGGGGGGCATAAGGGGTTGTATCCTTCATACCCCCCATGAGCACTTGCAGCAAACAAATGAGAATATGGGAATCTGACAAGTCTGAACTGACCTGTGTGTGTCTGTGAGAGTGTTTCAGAGGGGAGAGAGGAAAGAGGACTCCTTTCACAAAAGTGCCATGTGACCTGTTTCCTGGGTTATTGTAATTAATTTATACATTTTCCACCAAAGCCTGGAGAATGTTTTTGTGTTGCGACTTACACGATGATAAAGAACACTTTAAGCCACAGTTATCTGAATTTCAGTGCATACAGCTCACATTCCATGCTTCAAACCAAGGATTTTTTTCCCCTACATATTTGTAATTGTAATTGTAACTTTACAAATCTTAGTTGATTGAGTCACTCAGCAAATTACTCATTCATTTAAGCTGTGGTGCTGCACTATTCACCCTTAATAAACTTTTAGACAGAGTATGTATGCTGTAATATTACTTATTGATAAATAGAAGTTACCATTACCCATCTTACAAGTGTACTTCAGTCTTCTGTGATACTGCTCCAGAACCTCACAGGGTTTGTTGGCCTTCCCTTTATTGCTAATAGATTGCATCTCCAAACTTGCTGGATATTGCTTTCAGTTGTGGAACAATCACCTCCACCCCTGCTCTCCCCTCTGTGTTTGTGGTCTCCCCTAATACAGTGCGGGGCCCAGTGAGCTGAGCTGCTTTCCCACCAGCACGCAGTGACAGACCTCTCTGTTGACCTGTTGTAATCACACGTTGCCTTTCCACAGGACCTCTGCTGCAACCAAACTGGCAAGGTTTCAGTGCGAATTTGTTGTGGTTAAAGGTCACTTTGCTTTGAAGTAGTGAGCCTTTCATAACCCACAGGAGGTCAAGAAACTGTGTGTTTGCGTGCGCACGCGCATTGCTTTTCTCATGCTAGAGATATGGCCGTTAATGCCTATGGGACAGCACAGATTGGTAGTTCTCAGGGCAAAAAATTTTCAACTGTTTCCTGTTGACAAATGTATTAGTTCTCGCATTTGAAGTATGAAGTATGTTTTCTTCTGTATTAAGGTGCCAGGTGGGAGTATACCAAAACACTGTATTATTTAAAAAGTCACCCGTAGGAATAAGCCTGATGCTCAAAAAAGTCTATTGCAGGTCCTCAGTGAGGTGGCAGTATACTCCCCCCTTCAGGCCTGGAGGTGAAACTGTTTCCTCTCCTTGGCATTCCCACGTGTCTTCTGCATGAGCACCTCTGCCTTCCCCTTTTCTTAGTTTGAGGCTCAGAGTGAAAAAGAATATGCAGGGTTTTTGTGAAACCTTCCATTTAGTTGCCTGTCTGACATTTAGAAAATTATGCATTAGGTAAGAGGGAGAGGGTAAAGGCAACACGTCATCTTGCTCAGGAATACCACTGTTCCACCACTTAGCCTTCAAAAGTTGCTTTTTCAGGAATATGAAGATTACATATTTTGAGATATTTTGCAATATGTGTTTTAGTACCAAAATAGTTCAGTTTTCCTCATTTATCAACGTTACTTCACTTGTCCCTCTCAGAATGACTTTTCTCCATTGCAGCCAAGAGAAAAGCTTTCATTCCCAAACTTTTGTGCACTGATAAGTTTGACCTTGGGAAGCCATCCACTGGAATAGTAAAAGGCCCATTTTGATGCTGTGGAGAGACAAAGCTGCCACGGATGCTTATTTTTTCCCTTTGTCACAGTGGTTAATGGCAAATTCATATCAGGCTACATGGAGGAATTAAACTAACTTTAATGCCAAGCAGGGGCTCTTCCTCACTGAGTTTGCATGCATTTCATGGCTGCTTGCAGTGACTGGCCATCTAATTTCCTGTACATGGACCACCCAGCAGGGTGAGTGGGGCTGATGGGATAGATGTTAGGGAATAGATGTTTGATGTTAGGCAAATGCTGGTCCTAACACATGGGTGAACTTCTCTGTGCCTCACCTTATTTAATTGTTGTGGGGGTAGGGGTGGTTGATGAATTCGAAGTCAGTTGTACTATCAAAAGTGATCTCCCTGTATGTGTTGTACTGCAACACATTGCCCAAAGACAAATGTTTTTGCTTTGATTTGTTGGAGTGCTTCGCGTTGATGTCAGAAGCTCTGGTCTGAAGAGACTCCTGCGTTTCTATTATCAGAACTGGATGATGAATACACTATTTTATCTTTTCTCATTAAAATAACTGTAAGGAAACACTTGAATTCCAGGATGCCAGCAATCGTGCCATACTGGGGCATAAAGCAAAGATTACATAAATAACATTATTTTTTCGTTCCCTCCCTGTATTCATTTCTTTTTTATTTTTCTGTAGCCATGAGTTGTGGTATGTTACTGACTTTGATCTTGTGTGTCCTCTGTCTGCTGTGTTACGACCAGACTAATAATACAAGTGAGGCTTCTTATTTAATTTCTTTGTTTTCTACTCCTCGCCTCGCCATGTCCCTGCGTAAAGTTTTTGTGTCGCCATTTCTCGCGCAGCTGTCCCCAGCTCGCTGTTGCTCTTCGCGGTGCTCTTCGGCCTTCCGGCAGATGGTTACATCGGTGCACCGCGGCACGCAGCTGTATTCGTCAAGTCCTCAGGAACGTGGATGTGAGCTGTCGGCACTTCCCCATCCATGCGGCAGAGTTAAAACGTGACGCCTTTATGCGCCTTTGGGAAGAATGAGCAATCTCCTTTATATATTAGAAAAAAATGGTCAGCAAAAACAGTACAGACGTTGTGTATAGAGATGCACCAGTGCGCTGGAGGGTACGCATTTTAGACATTCAGTGGACTACATTTAAGTTGCGCATGTTGAGCTCACAGACCTGTCGTCTCCCTTTAATTGTATAGACAGGCCATTCTGAGAGCTGCCTGCCTGGTCTTAAAGCCTTCACAACTTCTTAAACACAATTTGATTTTCTCCTTGGGCCTGTCTGATCTTCTCTTTGGTTTTGATGCTCCATTCCAACTGCGTTTGGCATGAACACCTTTTATGTGCCCCTTTTCCATTTTATGCTTGCTGTTGCAGTTCCCACTGCAATTTCATACGAAAATCCTTGAAATTGCCCTTAACAGTTGTACACCGTGTTATCGTAGGTCATCTTTTGCCTGACCAAGTGGAAACAGCTTCACATTGGTGTCTTTTTTTTTTTTTTTTTTTTTTTTTATGCCACGGTTTCTGCGGTGTCGTATATAAGGGGTTCCTTACATCACTGTTGAATTGCTGTGTGTTTGTGTTTTGTAAAGGTGAACTTTACATGTTGGGATGCAGTTTTGATTCTCTTTCTCTGAGTGTTCAGTTTTTTTTTTTTTTTTTGTTTTTTTTTTTAACCTTTTAATGCAAAGGCAGAAGCCACAGTGATAATTTTGGTTGGCCTGGGAGACATATGTTGTGTAGAAGCCTTTGTCTAACCCTTTAGGGCTACGTCTGGCCAGCAGAAATGTGTCGCCACACAGCAGAAGGTTGGTGACAGTGGTCTGGCGGACTGCGATCTCTCCTGGGACTTGAGCCTTGTCTCCTGCATACCAGGGATTCCAAAGTGCTGTCTAAAGAAGGGGGTGGAGTTTCTGTTGGGTGGGTTAGGAGAGGGGGAGGTGTCTGGGTTCTGAATGCCTCAGACAATACACCCTGACCTGCAGGCCTTTGCTAGCTGGGGGTGTTGCCGTGGAAACAAAGGGACACATGCCTTGTTGGGTGCAGGACCTGAAGAATGACTTCCTTGTAAAACACACAGACGAAACAACTTCAACTACCTGTACATGGACAAAACCTGTCAAAAATGCTGAGGAACAGATGAAGCACTGTGCAAAAGTCTCTGACATGAAGCTCAAGCTTTTGTGTGTGTGTGTGTGTGTGTGTGTGTGTGTTTGTGTTTATATCTCCTACATAAAAGTATTCACTGATCATAAAACAGGCAGGCAGCATGTATTCATGTTGACTGAAAACTTCCAGATGCCCTTAAGTTCTTCTTAAAGCCTGCAAAATTCTTCAAGGTTCCTTTAATGAGCATTCATGGTGGCAAGCAGGAGGGTAATATGAAACACCTGTGTGTGTGTGTGTGTGTGTGTGTGTGTGTGTGTGTGTGTGTCAGTCTCTCTCTGAGAGAGAGCGAGCGAGCAATGCTCTCAACACAATCCACTAGGTACAGCGGTATATCCACTGGGGTCTTATATCCTCAGCTCCACTGCATAACCACACTATGGGTGGGTGAAACACTATCTACCTCATCAGTGTTCTGGTGCTCAGTAAACCACTGTGAATGCCTTTGTCACACTGTGTCATAGGTGAATAAATTAAAACCTTTTTATTCCTGATTTGGTACCTCCATTCTCAAAATGCCTTCCAGTTTCAAATGTACCACAGGAAGGAAAAGGCAAGACTTACAAGCAACAGTTTCCTGGCGGCTGCACCGTTGGGACACGGGCGTATCTCTTCGATCACCTTGCTGCCAAGGTCACTGTTAGTCACACAGGTCAGAGCGCCTGCACTGGTTCATTTCTTTGTGATTGATGCTGATTTCACTGGTGGCAGTTCAGACACTGCTTTCCAAGAGACCTGTCAGCGGGCCACTGTCCCCTCCCAGGCTGTGATGGCATGCCTGTTTTTCAGCCACAATGTACCATGTTCCTGCAGGCACGTTAATGGTCCAGTGAGGCCAGAAAGACTCCAAAGAAGTTGCCCTGTCTTCTCTAGGTGGAGTGAAACATGCGATTTTCATGGGCTGTTAAGATCTTAACACTGATCTGAGGCATTGTGTTTTTTTATGGTTCAGACAATTACTACGGTGAACTGTCACACTTAAGTAAGTGAGCACTGCTAGATTTACTATGCAAAGAACACTTCATTTCTGCCTGGGAAACAGCTGTCTGTGGCTGTACCTGCCACGTGACTTTGAGCAATGAGGCTTTTGGTGGTACCTGATTTACCAAGTGGTGATAGATGTGGAGGGAATGAGTACAAGTGCTAATTGTTTCGGAGCTCTTATTTGTATTGCAGGAGCATCAACTGTGAACATGGCTTTCTCACTAGGTACACATGGGGGTCCTTTCAGGCCACCCCACTACTTGGTTTGTAAGGTAAACGGAACGAGGCGCAGAGTTTTTCAGGGGCCCGGTTGCGCTGCAGCCGTTTATGCATTTGAGACCATCAGCGGAGACCTTGTACACGACGCGGCCCGGGAATGACCCTCGTCATGCTGTTCGATTTGTCTTTTTGGACCTTGGCCCTACCGAGGAACAAAAAGATCAAACAATTCCTGTCAGCAGCCCTGGCGGCTGACCTCTGTTGTTGTGCAAGACGTAGATGCTACTCTGGATATTTAAACACAAGGCTCTGACAGGAATTCTTTTATATCAAGTTGTAGCTTGTCTGGTAAATTTCCTGTCTGTAGGCATCTCTGGTTTCCTGAAACTGTCCTTGTCCACAATTAAAGTCCCATCTTTATTCTTGTCACACAAGTTGTTTTCCTTCTTGTTTGTCATTGAATTGGAGTAGACGTCAAGATATGTGCCATTACTAACTGGTTTTACAGTAACAGACCCCAAAAGCAGAATCATCTGTGCATTGCCTTAAGACAAGTGACAGGATGAGAACGAGCAGAGTGTAATTGTTTTAGGGAAGCTCTCATCATTTGCTAACTGTAATGCTTTATTCTTTCAAACTTGACTTTGCCCAGAACATATTTTTTAGCCTGGTTCATCATAAATCAAGTGCCCTTTGGTTATCAAAGATTAACTGAATTTCTCATAGTCCTTGGCTATGTGTGAACGTGTTTGTATATGTACCTAAGCACACGTGTATAATTTCATTTTATGTTGCTTTTAAAATAAAAACCACAATCAGTATTATGCTCTTGATAATGCAGAGGTTGCACCTTTTTAAACGTAGTTTTTCGCGCGAGGGGGGGGGGTGTCGTTTTCTCGAAAAGTGCCCGCTTTTTAAATCAAAGGTTTGTAAGATGAAGGGGGGCAGCATGTGTCCACTAAAGAAGAAAAACCGAAAAGTGAGGGGTAACGCGGGGCGGCAACAAGTGCGCATCTCAACGTGGTGAACTCAGCACGGCTGCTCGTGGTACCGCTCCTCTCTCCATCTCATCTGCTGCGTGCGCTTCTCTTCGCCGTCGCTGCGTCCAGCGGATGCGCAGCGAATACTGTTTAACCTCGGACTGCACCATTCGCCCCCTCTCTGCTGGGGAAGGCACGACACCATACCCTTTGCAGAATCCAGACTCGTAAAGGCTCGGAATAGGACACGCTTTTCCGTCCCCTCTCCGCCGCTAGAAGCGCTTCTTTCTGCTACCCCGCCCCTTCTCGTTTTTACCCTCGTCTCCTCCAGGGCTGGCAGTGGGAGCGACCGCTGGCAAATCCAATTGATACTGATCTCCATTTGCTGTGACACAACGACGCTTTTTTTTTTGCTGCTCCTCACCGGTTTGGCTGCATGCTGTGTGCCGTGTGACGTGCCGGAGCATGTCCACATCAGAGATCGTGTCGGATCTACCTGAGAGTGCGCTCTTCCAGTGTGGTCAGAGGTACTGGGGCTTCAGTCACTGGGCGTGAATAAACCGTGCAGGATTACAACGATGGGCTTCTACGGCACTTTAAAGATGATTTTCTATAAAGTAAGTATTTATGTCTGATATGCGTCTTTTGTTTCGGCGTTAAGCCCAATTGTGCATAACTCGTAGGTACGCCGCATTACTGTTTTTTAATGAGGTGTCGCATTTTCCGTCACGCATTGCATATTTCGGGTGCCTGTATCTACTGTGTCTAGTTTGCACAATTTCTAATTAAAACGGATACATGATACGCCGCTTTATACTACGGATATCTGGTTAAAGCATCGCGTTTAATACTGATTCCCGTCCTTTTATGAGGGGGAAATCTGAACTCGTATGAAGTGGTTTCCCTTTGGGTTCGATCCTCTTATTTACAGTTATATACTATAGTACAGTCCCTCCGAAGGTACCGTACTGTTCAAACAACCGCACACACAAAACATTTCTCTATGTAGTTTCCTAGGATTAATTTCCACCGTTAGTCCCATAATCTTCGCCTTTAAATTGGATTCGTGGTCACTTTAGTAACGTTCATTTTCCAAGTGGTCTCTTTTAAAATGCAGTGTTAGTTTTGTGACCGTAAATGAAAGCCCCCGGCTGCACCTGCGGTGTGTGCGAACCGGGGTGTGCGTGTTGCATCCAGTTTATCCCCTCTTTTGGTACGGGGCAGCTGCGCCCTGTGTTTGTGTCCCCCTTTGACTAACCTAAATAAAGCGTAAACATTTAGTGGTTCGATAGTCGTGTTTTATATCATAGTCGGTCAAAATCGACGTTTTGCAGACATTTTTTATTTAGTGTTGTCGCATAAGTAGCGGCAGTTGTGCGGTTGAATTTATTTTATCAGCATTTATTTAGATGCTTTCATGGAATTTGATTTATGCGCGTTTTCGTTAGGTTTCAGCATCGGTCAGATGGGGAGGAAGTGTACAACTGGTTTTAATGTTTATTTTAACAGGTTACATTGCGTTGCGAGATACGAAGTTCATCAAGCTGTCCGCCCTCCGTATTTCGAGGTTAAAACGCATGGATCGCAAAATGCACAAACAAGCAAATCTGTTTTTCGGTATAATCTATTAACGTTTCCGTCCGACGTGCATGTCGTGTTAGTCAAAACTTTAGACAGAATGTAGTATAACCACCATGGCTGTGAAAATAGTACGAGTAGCTTTATCTGACACCAACTTAAAGAATGTTGTATACGAATCAGAAGTTTGTATTTCATGAATTGATGCTGAAAATACGGCAGTACATTGAATGTAAAAATTGAATTCAATCCTGACCGTGGAAAGCGATTAACAAAAGCACTTAACATAAGCCTAACATTTGTTAAGATTTATTTCTTTTTTCTTCGTATGCAATTAAATGTTGCAAAATGTGCAGCTGTTCTTAATTACATTTATCATAATGTGTAAACAAATGGTCTGATCTCTGTAAATTAATTGGCCATGTCCCAGACATAGACAGAGCTTTTGAAGCTGTGTACACCCGACAGATGTTTCGTTCGTCGCGTTTTAGAGGGTTTTTACTGGTGGCTTTCAGCAGTTCTTTTTCAGGAGCTGCGTGGTTAAACAACAAGCTGCAGATTCTCTCTCTATCCCCGTCTCGCTATCCCCTGTCTCTCCCTATTCCTCTCTCTCTCTCTCTCTCTCTCTCTCTCTCTCTCTCTCTCTCTCTCTCTCTCTCTCTCTCTCTCTCTCTCTC
>JABJVR010019527.1:8264-39747 GCA_025773905.1 Chitala chitala
CTCACACAGGCAGCGTCGTGCTAGTTGAATGGGAACGCCTCCTCACACAGGCAGCGTCGTGCTAGTTGAATGGGAACGCCTCCTCACACAGGCAGGGTCGTGCTAGTTGAATGGGAATGCCTCCTCACACGGGCAGCGTCGTGCTACTCCGCTGTAATGAAACGGCAGACACGGTCGCTTCGTCAAACTCTGCTCCTTATTGTTTCTATAAAAATTAGCTTTGTAGAGCTTGTTTGCAAAGCAGGTCATTGCCATCAACCTGAGAGGTTATTGATGCATTCATTTGTCTGTCTGAAATGATTTTGTTGGTTCTAAGTTAATTAGAGCATAAGGATTCTGGCAAGGACATGGTGTCTTTGCTTTGTTTTTTTAATAATTAACAGAAAAGGCCAACAAACAATGTTTGCAGCCAAATCATTCGGTGTTTTATTAACAAGCACGGCTGCTCACATGGTGCCATCAGTGGTCTAAAACTGTACTGGCATTTAAAAGCATGCCAATGGACTGCTGTTCCAAATGGCATGCCAAAGACCTCATAAGGAAACCCCTGCTTTTACATGACTCATCAGGGCTATGCTTTTTACCCTTTCTCTGTCCCAATTAAATTTGCATAACTGTATTTGGAGACCTGCTGTGGCATGGAGATGGATTCTGGGAGGCACCTTCAGAGTGATAATCAATCCTGTGTCCGTCAAACATCTGGAGTCATGCCACTGTTTGCTTTGGTCTCACTTCAGGTTCTTCTTCATCGAGCTGCTTCGATTGGACCTTGAATCAGACAGAGTGATCATCCTTGAGACCAATGGTCAACATTATCTGAAACAAACTGTGTTCCCAAACAAAGGCAGAAAAATGCGTGGCTACATTCATGCATGTCTATAAATTGATCAGCTTCGCTTCCCAATAATGTAGCAATTAAGGCCCCATCTTTGTGACGAGAAGGTCACAGACCTATAGGTGCACACCAGAAATGAGACTGATAAACAGTGATCCTTTGTGTAAGGCTCTTAACCCCTGGTTATTTCAGCAAAGCCATCTAAAGCTGTGTCCAGCTGTGCAAATGGATTATGCAGCAAAACTGTAAGCTGTACACTTCATTCTCAATAAGTGGATCTGAGATGCAAGCAAATATGTTGTAAAAAAGCATCAACAAATCACAGTAATTCATTCATGCTCCATCTATTGTAATACAGTAAATAAAACATGCGCACACAAGGGCGAAGGGACACGTGTGTGGGGTGCACTGCCTCTGCACACGGATGAATTCTGTGTCAACACTGCAAGTGTCTTTGCAGCTGTTCACTTCCTGTTGTGCATTTTAAGTAGTGTTTTGAATTGTGTGTTAAGAGCAGCTGGTTCCACACCAGTTTGAGATGAGTTTGTTTGCCGAGGCCCAGATCCCATCATGTCGTGTAGACACCTGACGTAGCTTGATGCTTTGCCATCATTCTCGAACCAGCAATGTTTCTGGTCATGCCATATATGCCATTGGTGGGTAGTCCAAGGTGCCCATAGACAAACTATTCTACCAGTCTCCCACCACTGTGGGGGTGGCAAATGATGGCAGTTTTATTCCTCATGAAACAGGTGTGACTTTGAGCCAGTCTTTGAGGTGGAATGGGGTGAAGACCCCCTCCAGGTCACTCAGCGTACACTCAGCATACAGTCCTAGAGCATCAGTGTGGATAAATAACATGCTTCAAGCTCATTTAACTGATATGCAGCTTGATGCTGCAGCTCACATACTTTGTGTTGTCTGTTTCCTTTTTAATTCATCACAAAGTGAAATAACCAATTACTTTCCATTTTTTTAACATCTTTTCCTGCAGTGACACTTCTCCATGAATATTCATCAAATCTGCGTGGTGTCTTGCAGGGTCATTAGCCCTGTTCTGATTACTTCACTAGTGAAAAAAAGTGTAATCATGATGAGAATTGGCTGAGATGACATTTGTGGGCTATAAAATGAAATAGCAAATCTGTGGAACACTATAATTACAGTAAATACAAACACAAACAGCATTCCAGTATAAATTACCAAATGTATATTGGTTATCTTGCTAAGATAGGACCGTCAATTTTAACACTGTTTAACTCAGTTTGTTTATCTATTAAAAGTCGACGTGTTGCCCTAATGTGATATGTATAATTAGAGCAGTTAAACTATGAATCCATCCTCAATATGGCAAAGGTTTGAAAGTTCTTTTCATGTGGCTGGATCAGTCACAAATATAAGCGATAGGACCTGTCCATTCTGTTGTTCTGAACTGAGCTGGACACTAGTGTGGTAATGTCCATGGTCCTGAGAGGCACTGGCTGGACCTGTCCATTCTGTTGTTCTGAATCAAGCTGCACAGTAGTGTAGTGCTGTCCATGGTCCTGACAGGCACTGGCTGGACCTGTCCATTCTGTTGTTCTGAATCGAGCTGGACACTAGTGTGGTGATGTCCATGGTCCTGAGAGACACTGGCTGGACCTGTCCATTCTGTGGTTTTGAACCAAGAGCGCTTTCTTCGGGGTAGTGTAGCCTACTGACTGTAACATGCTATATACATCCATCTCAGCTAAAAATCCATCCATCAAAAGTATAGTTATCCAAAGAGCTAGCATCCCTCAAAGGTTTTCTGTAACCAACTGGCATTACATTTTAGAGGGAGAAAAAATTGTAATACTAATTGTGATATCATTTAGTAGTTCATCACCAAAGTGCCTTTTGCTGTGTGCTGCCTGTACATTACATATGCAAGTATTTTCTGCTGCCTTTTTCATGAATTAATAATTTCACATAACTTTGCAAAAGCACCAGACTTATTTAGGCTTATCTAAGACTATGGAAGGGAATTAAAATTGTGTAATGAAATTAACATGCCAGCTTGTTAGAAATATGGGCCTTTTAGACTTTGTTATCCCAAAGTGCACAGATCGTATCATGTAATTGCACTTAGTTGTCATAACAACAATTTCTTAAAGTTATGATAGCAAATAATCTTTACAAGACACAAATAAATTTGGCTAGGAGATGTCAACAAAACTGTTAATTTCAGGAAAAGAGAGTGTAGTAAAGCCTCTTCTTACAAGGTTGAAAAAGTACTGTTGTGTTTTTAAAATAACTGACTACTGTGAGAAAAGGCAGTCGGCCAGCTGTGAGCTACAGTGACGGGTAAATACATTGCAGAAGGAAGGCAGGTCCAGTGAACGACTTCAAGTCAGCTTCTTTGGAGATTATGATCTTCTTTAAGCCAGTATATGAGCAGTGCGCTTCATTCCTCCCTGCTCTCCCTGTCTTCTGCCTTGCAGTGCACAGGGAACACATGTCGTACGCTGGGTTTCCACACCTCTGATCTTGTTCTTCCTGCTAACGGCTGAATCTGGATTCGATTGCAGCTTGCGTGGGTGTTTCTGATGTGCCTGTGTTTATGCAGCATGATGCAGTTCTCAGAAGATGACATAAAGAATGTTAGATGGTGTGGGGGGCTTTTCTATGTAAAGCAAGTCACCTTCTGTAATGAATCTCCCTACACCATTAAGGATTTTCACCCTTTCACATAACCCTGTTCTGCTTTATATACACAGGCCAGACAAGACAAGTGAGCTTGTCTTTCCTACCCAGGTATCCAGAGAAGCCAGTTCTACTGCAATGCCACACCCTCTGTAAGTGTATCTCACAGCCCTTGGTTCTGCAGCCAGTGATGTGCCAGTGCCACGCTTTGGGCTGCTTAAGCTCCACCTGGCTTACATGGAGTGGGACAGCAGCACAATGAGGAGGTTGATTTGTGAGGAAAGAGCCAGGCTGATCTTCACTTCTCAAGCAATAAGGTCTTCACGCCACATGAAGGCATCTTGGGGCAGACAGACAGAGTGCCTGGACTGGAAACCAAAGCCACAATGGAGAAATGGCAGGAGAGTAAAAAGCCCAGCTGCCATAGTGCTGGCAGGGATTTTCATACTATGGGTCTTTAAAATCTCAATTAAACAAGCTGAGTGTAAAGGCTCAGCAGAAAGCCAAGATTAATGTGGCCCAGCTGTTCAGAAGTCTAGAGTATAAAGGGTGGGAAATGTTTTACACCACTGGATTCAGTCATTATCCACACCTATTTTATACACACTGTAGCCTGTATTTTATTTCTTTATTTGTTTTTGATAAGCAAAGTTTTTCAGCCCTTGTAATTGCCCACTTTGGCATGTTCAGCTCGCTCCTATTAAAGGACAGTTGGCCGTTTTTTGGGGGGGCCCTTGCAGTCAGAGGTGTAACTTTTCATCAGTCATCATTGTTATGAATTAAAGGGAATGCCCTCACTGAAGCAAAAAATGCCTCACGTCAGCTGCCTGTGTTTTAATTAATTCCACACCCTTCACATTCAGCTGAACCAGCCCTGGCAGACAAAAAAAACAATTAGGAGCTGGGATGGATCATTCAAGAATGCCCTGTTCTGTTTTGTCTGGTGTGGCACTGTCACTCACTTAATCTGTGGCTGCTCAAAGAATGGACTTGCCACCCTGGGGTGCCTATGATTTCTTGCCTGGTGAGGCAGTCGTTACTCAGAAAATCGGGGTGGTCCTGCAGATCCACACCATACCTCCAAACAAGAACAAAGAGCACAGGTTTACCTGATAGCCTTTTCCTCTGATTGTAACTAACTTATAATACTGCCCATGTGCGCTGGTGCAGTGTGCAGCTCTGCACTTCAGGCAAAGCATCAGCGTAAAAAGTACAGCAGAAGGATTTCAAGTGGCAGCCTTCACCTCTCAGGTCCTCGTCCTTCACCAGTGTCATACCTGCCCGCCTACTTCTTTTTTTTCAATGGAATGTTGTTCTTTGTGTGTGCGATATAACTACCAAAGCACTGAAAGCACTGTGCTGTTTGAAGTCGTGTGTTCTGTGGTTGTCGGGAGATTGTGGCCCCTTTGAAGTGTGTGACATCTGAGTGGTGACACTGCTGCCATTTGAAAGAACGCCAGTGTCACTGTAAGGGAGGGATTCCCCAGAGTGACAAACGGGCAGATGTTTGTAATCGGTCATTCACCGTTACTCTGCATCGTGGCAGTAAAGCCTCGCTATTGTGGATAATCGGGGATGGTGCCCCTCCCCTCCCCTCCCCTCCCCTCCCCCCACCTAACTCTGCAGTAGCCTGCTGTGAATAGCTTTTACATCGCTGAAGTGGTCGTTGACATTTCATAATTGGCTGGCAAAGCAAACGTTTTCCATCGATGCCACTGGTGCGTATTTCTTTGTCATAATGTGAAGCCCTTAACCCACAATTACCTGGCTAATTCATGCTTTCCCATGGCAGAGCGAGTAGCACATCGCTGCGTTTGGTCAGATGACATGACAATGCCACACAGAGGGAAAGCCTCTCAGAGTCAGAGCATTTACAAACGAAGGGCACAAAGAAGAGGCAGACCAGCCAGCATGACCCTGAGGTTTGGGGCTGAGAAACCGGCTCTTCTTCACTGACGGCAGCAGCTGCCATCTTCTACTCCTTCCTAGGACGCTCATTAGTGCGCGGACAGGTGGTGCTAAAGTGTGGGCCCTGTAACCTAGAGAGCACAGAGGAAGCTGGCCTCCAGCCTCCAGTGCTAAAGATGGGACTGTCCAGCAAGCAGAAACAGAGTTGTAATGGTTAGAATCTGCAGACTGAGGATGTGTTCATGGTTGCTTTTTCATAATATTGTCTTCTGGGAAGCAACACGCCTAGTGATTTGTGCTACTATTTTCCCTCCTGATTGTGCTTAAGCGTGCGGCACTGCAGTGTAATGTATGACACCTGGGCTGTTTGTGGGTGGGACACCTTCACACATCTTCCCCTTCTATTGGGTCTAGGTGTTAGAACATTTGGTTGGTACTTTCTGTGTCTCTGTGGACGATGGAGATGTGTCTTTGTGCCCTGCTCATCACTTACATGTCAAAAACCTGCGAGTTGTTTTTCCACATGGACTGACAGCTCATGACTGATAGCTTTTAAAAGTGTACACGTTTTGGGGGTGTCTAATAAAGTAGGAAGTGCTGTAAAATCTGAAGTTGATTCCCCTGTGTGCCTTACGGAAATCATGACACAGGAAACTGTCAACCACGCTGGGATAATTTACTATACAAATGCGGTTTGACCTTAATTACTGGAGGACATTCTGCTTATTAAAATAACAGAGAGACCTGGAGGAAGGCGGAATAATAGATTAGGTATTAATTAACATTTCGAACACTTGGTTTTTAGAGTAACTAATTTATGAAGACTGCTTCAGTGCAAAAAGAAGCGGCGATTCTCTGGAGTTTTAAAAGAACATTACTGAAACAAATTAAATGTGGCTTTATCGTGCCGAGGATGAAATACTTGTGACGTACTTTTTCAGTGGATAGTTTTTAAGAAGCCACACTGAGTGACAGTAAACGCTATTACACAAAGCACTTAATTATGTGGGCATTACACATTATCATACCAAATGACATTCTACAGACGACAGCCTAAAATAACTTTAATTTAATAGTTCCATGTATGATGGTTTACGTAATACAAAAATGTCTTTATTCATTTCCTTAAATTAATTAGCTTTTTGAAAACAAATGGACGTTGAAAGGTTTTAAGTCTAGCGAAAGTAATCTTTCACGATTAGCTAGATGGGGATTTAAATTTTTTTAAGGGTGGACACAATGCAATCAACACTGCTTAACACCCTCAAACCAAAACTAAAACGGGAAACAGGATGAGAAACATGCACTACCTGTAGCCCTGTTTGTGCGACCCGTTGAATATATGTAGAGTTTGCGTCAAACGTTAGACGAAAACATTAAAAAACATTTTGTATTTCGGAAGCGACTGAAGCAGCAGGGAGACTGGATCCGAAAGAAGGCCCTCATGACCTGGTGGCGATTCCTCCCAAAATCAGGGATTTTCTCTCCGGCTTCGCGTCGCTCCGACGCCGGATTGTGTTTTTATCTCGCTCCGCACGGCACCATCGCGGCTTCCCTGCGTGTTAAGTGAGATCTTTCAAACTGCATACATCACAAAGGGAAACGCTTAATTTTTTACCACGACATATGCATGCCCGCCTTGCAATACCAAGCCAAATATTTGAGAATGTGTTCTCAGCTGCTATCTCACTTCTCAGTCAGATGCGATAAAATTGTTGCAATTAAATAGTAAATAATTTAAACGGAAGACCTTGACTTTGAATCAATAATATTAAGTAGTCATTACATTACATGCGTTTTTATCAAGGACGTGCATAACAATCTAGGATTAGAGTGTATTAAAATAATAAGACCACTGGTTAGTATTTACACGCAGAAAGGCTTAACCCACAGTACTTAAGACTAATTGTATCCACCCAACTTCTAAGTGTTCCTGTTCCCTTGGATACACATTTACCCACAGTCACCTGGATACCTATGTGCAGTAAGATCAAAGTAGATAATTTTCATTGAAATCTGCTGTTCAACCAGGTATCCCGTACGCGCCGTTCTCCACCCACCACCAAACCGCCCCCGTTTGGGGGAAAATGGGTGAAAATGAAAGCCAGTCATTATTACGGTATTTAGCGCTTGGGGCACATGAGGTGGATGAGCGAAAGGCGGCGGGTTCGAGCCTCGGCTGCCGTCGGTTGCCCTCCATCCCATCTCCCCAGCAGCGGTCGCCACGCAGTTATCTTAGTGGCGGTGACGACTGCAATGACTGTGGTTCTCTCTTCCTCTCTAATTTCGGAGTCAGACAGCGTCAACCCTTTCATCTGTTCATTTACACATTAACACCCCTGTACTTACTGGCCTTTTTTTTTTGTTCGCCGTCGTTTTCCGGCGCCGTTTTCTATTTCAGTTCGGCGTTTTCGTGTTTTTTAGAGGCACTTTTCGCTTCGATGTGCTTTATAAAACACCTGATTTAACAGCTGTTGGCATCAGGCTGTAGGTGAACATGACTACAGCAAAGCAGCAAAACGCAGCGGCGAAAGCGGCTCAGCAGCAAGATCAGGTATTGCTGAACCTTTTTAAAAATCCATTCATTTTATCATTAGTGTGCGTGCTGTGTTTTCAGCGCTTGGGTTTTCCTCTTCACGCGAACGCCACCGCCGAGCTCAGAGCAGAGGCTGTCCTTTCATTATTCATTTTCCAAAGCATGTAAGTGCTCTTTTTCCGTTGGAGAACACAGTACGTATGGCATTTCATGATGTGGATGTTTGGTGCTCCGATCACGCCGTGGCACGGTGTAAAGTTGCAGTGCTGTGGATGGGGAGGCAGCGGCATCGTCCCCGGCGCGCGCCCGTCCCTTCCATGTCACACCGTGCGCTCGCGCCATCCTGGGTGACAGTAGTGAGGATTCAGCCCAAGTTGCGGCGTTTGGAAGCCTGCAGTTATTTATGTTCAATACATATGCACGGCATTGATATATAATATGTAATCTTGTTGGTGTACAAGTGGCATATTTGCACTTACTGGGAGTATCTTCAAAATTGCGTGTACGGTTGTCTGAAGTATTGCACTACGAATAGATTACTTCAAATAAAGAGAGTCCACGGTATCGTGGAAAAGTGCATAAAAATGCATAAAATATATTAATGTCTTAATAAAGCACTCCGACAAAACAGCGCGCAGCTGACAATTTCACTGACTTATTGACCGTTTGTGTTAACATGAAGTTTGTAGATATTAACGCAAATACGGAAATAATGTCCATGAAAAGCGATGAATCCGGTGTTGAAAATTCAGTTATACTCAGTTATACAGATTTCTGAACTTATTAGATTTGCTGACATAAGCATGGAGGAACTCATTTGAGCCAATATTCGTATCTGCCGTTTGAACATCGAAAATTTTCTCCCGTTTATTTAGGTGTAGTCGTCCTTTAATTTGTGTAGTTTTTGAGTGCATCTGATTACAACGAAGCGATGTGTACGTAAAAGAGGTACGTGCGTAAAATAACGCACTCTGCGTGCACACTGTAAAATTTACATTAAAACGCGTGTGAACTGCAACTTAATGTATTAAAGCATTGTTCAGATGCACGAGAAGAGATGGCTGACCAATGTTTAGTTCTTTGTCTCGAAAAGCATTCTGAGAACAAAAACATTTTATTGGACTAAACGGATTACAAAAAACAAAGCAAACCACACAGAATTAAAAAGATTGTTTAAAATTAACATGTGATTTCTGTTCCCGTTACACATTGTGGATTGAAAATGCAAAAATGAATGATTGTTAACCAGGGTGTTAAGTGTTTTAAAAGATGTTGTGGTCTTGGTACAAGTGGGTATGCATTTCTTACAACATAACTATAGTATTTTTCATTATGTTAATACTCATTCAACTGAATTATTTTCTATAGAATTAAGTGTGAAATTTTTGTACCAAATTAACATTAATTTGTTCCCACCGAGGTGAGAAGTGTGCAGTAGCCTGTGGAAACATCTGGTTTCAGAAGACATTTCTGATAACCCTCTTTATCATCCACACCCCCCCCCCCCACCTGATTGATTGGGGGGGTTCCTATCTTTGCTGTTGAACAGCCAGCAAACACTGTTTTCCTGCTCTTTCACCTGAAAAAGATTGCTGTGAGAGGTGGAATACAGCAGCGCAGGAACTCATCATGGGCAGAAGATGATGTATCTAATCACGTCTTGTGTTTGTTTGCTTGGCACCTGATTTATTATGGTACGGTGGGCGGTGGGCATGGGATAGGCAGGGCACAAACAGCATGGGCAGGTACCATGTGGTCCAGCCAACTGTTAATGACATAGCTCATTGCAGACTTTTCTTTACTCGTGTGTGTGTGTGTGTGTGTGTGTGTGCGCGCGTGCGCGTGTGCGCACGCATCTTCGCACCTTTCTCGGTTTACATTTAGTCATGGAAAAAAACTCAGGAACATCTGATGTCAGTTTTGATATATTTTAAATTGTAACTGTATAAATTTGTAAAGGTTGTAGTCAATGTAGCATGTCAGATTCATTCCTTTCCCCTGTACCATGGCTATGTGGTCCAGGGCAGCTCACTGATTTCCTTTTGAGTAGAAGGCAATTGCATCATGCATTAAAAAACACTACAAGCCAGTGTGTGGTTCCCCTGTATAATACCCTTTGCCTGGGCCATTGTTTTTAGGGTTCTCCCCTGCTTATGAGATTATGTTCGAATGGGATGTTCTGTGATGCAGAACCAGATGAAATGCCTATGTCTGATCATCGCTGTTCTCCAAGTCTGGTTTCCAGTTCTGATGCAGAGAGTGGGCTGGTCCTCTAAGCCGCAGGAAAGTGTACAGGACTGTAGAGGCACCATTTCTGGTGGATGAAAATCAATGCTGGATAGACAGACCAGACCTAAAGTTAAGCCTGTGTAATGGGGGCAACCCTGGCAGGGCTCAAACCTGCACATCCACAGCCTTCTGAGTGTTATTAAACCAGAGGATATCCCCACTGAACTAAAGGCATGAGTCCCAGGGTTGGCGGACTAATTAGACTCTTGTCCTGATGTCCAGGTGGTTTTTACCCTCATCATATTTCTTACTTCACTACACCTCCTGACATGGTGTGACCAGAAGAGGTAAACTGTGTGATTTAGTTCTTTTTAGTGGCTTTAATATTTGTTAGGATAAAGTTACTGAGATGGGACAGTCAACGAGCCCTGTGCAGGCAAACGGCTCGGCTGCTCTGTTCACGTTTGGCAGCGGGAGGCACAGAACAGAAATGCTGCATGCTCACCACAATGGTGCCGTGACCCACATGGAAACCGCTGCATTGCAGCGGTGGCTAAGAGAACTCGCCAAACTGCCCACACATTTGAAAAATAGACACCCGCTGTTTTCTGCGAGCACTCAAGCATTCCAGTGTCTCTTTGGCTTTCTGCATTTGTAAATTAATTTGTTTCTGCATTTTCTACCAAAGTCAGCATTGCATTTCTGTAATGGTGTTGATAAGGACCTGTGGCTAAGAATATTCCGGAGAGTAGAGGCAGGCTCTGGCTCGGAATGAAAATGAATGTTTTCCAGAGTGCTGTAGCTGATTAGAGAAACAGGGACGATGAGTTTAAGATAGGATTCTGTTAGAAGTTCTTGCATTAAATGTCTTGCGTATATCTTAAGATTAATTATGAATGATTTAACCATGCGGTGGACTCTATTGTTCAGATAAGTTGCTGAATTGTTATTTGCAGGAAGTGTAATACATCAGTTTTTACCCTCAAAGTGACATAAGTATATTCTCAGACACCACTCAGCAGTTCATAGCAGGAAGAGGAAATTGTGGATTGGATAAAAATACTTAACATTCTTCAGAATATCGCCACTCCTGGTTGTTTGTGACCGTTGATTAGTCACGCTTTCAGGCACTTTCTAGGACGGTGATTTAAAGCTCTGATCAAAGTCTTCCCAGCATCACTTGTAATCTGTTGATAGTGCTGTAGGTTGTTTTGTATCCATTTCCAACATGAACGTTTAGTTTATTACCTTAATTAAAGTTATGATTTACAATAACAAGAAGCCCCTCCAAATAAAATGCACTAATTTCCATGCTGCTTACCCAGGATAAGGTTATAGGGGTGGGGGAGCATACTAGGCAACATGGGGTAAAACCTGGGAACATCTTGGGGGGGACGTGCAGTTCTGCTTATAAGTACACACACCCCCAGCACAGGTCACCTGTGCCTTTTTGCTTTGCTTATTATTGTGAGTAACAGGAAAAAAGATGTTATGTGATGAAAAAGGGCTTCATCCATGTAACTAAGGCATGTTTCAGATGACTACCTGTGTTTTCTCACAATGATGAGCATCTTATTCCTGCCAGGGGTATATAAACATGTAAATTTATGAACAGAAATGTGTGTGTGTGTGTGTGTGCGCGCGCGCGCGTACAGTGTACATGAATATTTCATCATGGTTCTGGATAACTGACTAATCCTTAGCTGCACAAAAAAAATTTCAAACTTACATAAACATTCTCCACGTGGACAAATAAAATAGCAGTTGTAGTTTCACTATTTCGGGTGGGGAAACACTAAACTGGTTGTTTGCTAAATCATCAGCACCTAAATGTGCTTAATACGTTCCTTTCATTAACTAAATGCCACATAACGCTTCCAGAATAACAGAGCGGCGTGCCGGACTCAGGCCACTCACACAACACTTAGACTAATCGCTCGGAATGGTCACATGTTTTGTGTGCACAATTAGAGCCTGATTAGGCCTCCTCTGTCACCTAAACTGCATTTGTGCTCTGCCAGCCCAGCATTTGTGCCCCCCCCCCCCATCAGAACTGAACAGACAGCTTGGGTCCAGTCCGTGGGTCACACGCCATGGGACCAGGCTATGAGGGGAGAGGGCTTCACCTTCGGAGAATCTCAGCACTGATGTTCTCAGCCTTCCCCACAGCATCCACTTCGCACACTGAATGAGCTCACTGACCTGCCACAATTAGCACCAGGATCCCCCCGGACTGAAACGTGCAAAAATATTTACCCTCGTCTGCTGATGACATGGGCTTAAACAACATGCTTACATTGCTTCCTGGTTTCAGTTGGCACATTAAAAATAACATGCATTTAAAAACCAATGCAGCATTCATACCGGTGAAACATTTCAATTTTTTTTTGTATAATTAGTATTTTAGAGAACTTCTCAATAAACAGGTACTAGGTGATTCTGCTTGTCTTGTTGTTTTACGCCTGCGGTCTGTGCACCGTGGATGAAGTCTCGGTTCTGATAAAAATGATGCTCACACCAATATCCAAGTTGTCCTGCTGAGATGAAAAGGAAACGGATTAATGGAAACGCGGTAGCTTTCATCGTGCTTAAATGTACGACATCAACAGGCATACATGTGCAACTCCACTTTAATGTCTGTTTGCAATATTCCTTTTAAATTCAGATGGTTTTTTATTGTAATTTCATGGCATCCCCATAAGCCAAGATGTAAATTCCTGATGGAGGACAAATGTAGTCTGAGCGACGTATAAAGGTTTATGTGAGCTCATAAATAATGATAATATTTCGGTCTTGGCTCTTTGCTCATTGTTATTCTGATCATGGTTGAAAGGCTGCTACTTTGAGGAAGGTATGGAGGGCTAGCCGTAAGGCCTTCCCTGCCACAGGTAGGATTTATGGGAAGGAGAACCCATCCGGGATTCGCACTTCAATAACATTGACGGTTCCTGCTCGGTAGAGCAAGTAATCCAGAAGCTGAAATCGGACGATCTTCAGGAGCTGTCGGAATCTTGATGCCATTCAGGTCTCATAATCATTACGTTACTGTGTCTGTGCCCATAACGGCTTTCAGAAGATTGGTTGTTTAACGAACCCCAGTGAATGGAGCCATCAAAATCATTAAAATGACGTTCCTGTTGGCCGGGATGTTCAGCCTGTTCTTCTTCAGGTTGCAGCCCCGTCTGGGCACATTTTGGCAGTGGGGAATAATGCTTGTTTTAGTTGTTTGTGTGTGTGTGTGTGTGTGTGTGTGTGTGTGTTGTTTAATCCTCTTGGTTTTTCTGACGAAACACTGGAGCACTTTTGTGTGGCACCCTTGTGTTCATATCCTCAGTGAGTCGGTGTGTTGAGACAAACCCTGGTTCTGTGTGGCACCCTTGTGTTCGTATCGTCAGCGAGTCAGTGTGTTGAGACTAAACCTGGTTCTGTGTGGCACAGATGGCTTTCATCCATGCCATGAAATAAGAAAAGATTATTTTATTAATTCATACAAAAAAGTAAAAACATACTTGATGTAAGACACATCCTTATTTTTTGTTACAGATTTCAGCCATTTACCTGACAGCATTCCTTAATTCATAATAAAGATAAAGCCCGGCTACGACACGATGCGTGTATTTAGGTTATATCTTCTTCTCGTGTTATAGGTGGTCTTTCTCCACGTAAGGTAAGATGCTGTCTGTTCTGTCTTTGGCTCAGCATTTCATTCAATGAAGTGAGAGAGGCTTCCAGAGAAAAACAGTCTTTCTGCCACAGCAAATGTGTTTCCAGTCAGACCATCAGGAGCTCTTGTTGTTTGGAAGCTCTTCAGTTAAAGTTCACAACTTTTTTTTGTTCATTGATATCAAATGATTAAATAGGGAATAATACAGCAAGGTGAAGGCTGAAAAGGGGCCTTCTCATTTTAGTGAAACCCTGTGCGTACGGCATAACACTATATACAGAGATGAAAGATGAATTACATGAATAAAGCTGTTAATGTATGCAGTCGTACAGCTTGGTTCACGTCCTGTTTGTCTTGTGAATACCACGCAGGATCTCTGCTTGTGTTCACACACATTTATAGGTGCAGTAAATTGAGATTAAAGCTGTGTGCCCATGTTGTCTGAGTACACAGCTCAGGTCTAGATTCTCAAGGAGCCCCTGAGCCAACTTCTGTCACGTCACAAATGGCGTGATTAATCTCAAGTTGTGTTTGTGAGAGATGGGTGGCTGCTCTGGTGCAGTTATTGGGCGAGTGAGCAGTCTGAACAGAAAAGTCTGTCCAGACTTCGTGTTGTGTGGGTGTCGGACACAAGAAGGTGGGGGGGAGGGGGGTTGCCTGACTTTCAATTTTCACTGTCTGTCGTTGACACTTTGTGTAATTCAATCATCTGAAATGTATGGCACAGGGCAAGTGTTGAAAGTCAGAAAAACAAAGCCTCTGTTTAATAAACAAATAAGCAAATAAAACTAATCTTGTTTGAGCAAAGCCGTTAAGAAGGAGATAATGTCTGGAGGCAGAGGGTTTTAAACGGTCAAACATTGGCCTCTGGATGTTGTATTGGAAATGAGTTTGGATAATCTCTTTTTTGTTTTCTTTTTTAAATAAATCTGTTGTTGTGCCTCTTATACTCAGGGAAAAGTTTTGGAAACAATTGGTCTGAAATGGTATGAAGCATGAAATTTATGAAGAAACACATTGTTTTACTCTTCTGATGTTTATTAGTCTGTACTCTGCTGCTCAGCATCCCTTTTGTTTAGACAGCTGTTTTGTTTAGGAGCTGTTTTGTTTAGACGGCTGTTTTGTTTAGACAGCTGTTCTCCTGAGAGCTAACAAGTCTCTAAACTGCAGTTTTACTTTGCAGTAATGGAGTGTTATTGGTTTACAGCTCCAAGTTAAATAAAATACTCTTCATGTCTGTGGATTTAATTAATACACATTTTACAAGCTCATACAAACACTGCTCTAAGGGATTCTCATTTTTCTGTTAGTTCTGTGTTTCTGGAGGCCTCCACTTATCTCCAGCCTGGGGCGTTCTACAGTCTGTCCACTGTTTCATATATGTACTCTGACAGTTTTATAATATGGTATTTTCATTAGCACTTTTCTAATAGATATTGCCTCATCTGTGGAGAGCTGAGTGTATGTCTGCCCTGTGTTGTGAAAGGGTCTGTCTCTACTGAGAAGCATGTTGTGTAAAAGCCATGATGAGATGCCTGTTCTCTCGTTTATAATGATTGCTTATGATGGTGTATGTTGATGAACGCAGTTCAGCTGGAACCGCTGGTCTTTCTGGAAACCTCTGTTCACGGTACATACTGTCCCACACAGGGAAACAGAAGATGAAAGTCTACTGCTCGTAATCTTAGAGGAGACTTCTTGCTTTTTGTTCCCAGATCACACAAGTTAAAATCAGACACTCTGTTTCATACAGACTGATGGCTGAAGGTAGTTTAATCCTTTTGTCAGTTTCTTGAAGGTTGTGGACACAGAGCATTCTAGTGAGTGTACCACACACAGTTACTAAGCTCAGCGGTGTTCTCCCATGGGATTTAAAAGAGCAGTCTGCTCTGGAGTAGGGACCAGTGGCTGTGCTCTGCTTTACTGTGCTGCTCTGCTTCTTCCTCTTTCAGCTGCTCCCTCTAGGGGGTGCCACAGCGGATCATCCTTCTCCATGCCAACCTGTTCTCTGCAGCTCCCTCTGTCACCCCAACCTCTCTCATGTCCTCCCTCACTACACCCATGAACCTCCTCTTTGGCCTTCCTCTTCTCCTCCTGTCTGGCAGCTCCATCCTCACCATTCCTTTCCCTGTATACTTTGTATCCCTCCTCCTCACGTGTCCAAACTGTCTTCAAGTCTTGCACTCTTCTGCTCTGCTGTGCTGCATTGAGTTGACATGCAGTATTGTCTGATCCCTGTCTATGTAAAATGTGAAGTCCATTGGTGCCGAGTTAATGACACGGTACTGCAGAACATTTAGTGGTTTTTCTCCTTGTCATGAGTAAGCAGGTATGGTTTAGTGAGAGACCGGAGTGTTGGTGTTCGGACTTGCAGGCTTGTGTGCTGTTTGGCTCCACTGACGCAGGACTACAAAGCCTTTTCCAAGATGGGGAAATGACTGCTATCTTCAGACTTGCTTTGCCACACTCTGCTGTTTTCTGAAGGGAGCATAAGTGTTGTACGTGCTGATGAAGTTAGATTAATGCCCCAGTGCCTCCCAATGACAAGTTATTGCCTGTAAATATACTTGAGTCTTTATGGGACAAAAACCATTTTCCTATTGTCTGCTTGTTTTAAGGACATAGTTACAGCATGAGGGCTGTTAGTTCAATTCCCAAGACATGATCTGCTGAAGTGTGTAGGAATTAAGTATCTGACCTTAAATTCTTCCAGTTATGTTTTCAACTGCAGAAATTGATTAAATTGAGACATTTGTGTTTATTAAAGATACTATATCTCTATTTATAAAATCTAGGGACGTTAACGTGATTTTATCTGTGGAATAATGTAATAGATAGAACGCTTTCTTTCCGATACATTATTAAAATTAAAGCTACCCTTTGTAACAACAGATAATAACAAAATTAAATTAATGACTTTTCGACCTGAATAAATTATTCGAGTCAAAGGTTGCCCAATCAATGTGCCTTCAAAATGCGTCCAAGCATCTGCAGCAGGCACGAGCTCTAGGCCCCTGTACGCCCTCATAAAAACTGTTTAACGATCAAAATTATAGATACAAGTAACCCCCCTTCCCCCATAATAGTCAGCGATAGCATCTGAAGCGCCTTTTAAAAGCATGTCCTGGCTTTGTTCATGACAGGGTGCTGTGGCTCATGTTGGCTTCGATTTTGACCTTGGGCACCTGATGTAAGCGTCGTGTTCCTCTGGCAGAGGAACCGCTTGGTGAGCGACTTTTTTTACGTGTATGGCCTGTACACAAATACTGTGATGACATTCAAGAAAATTTATTGGGTTAATTGATTGAGAATATTGTAACGTCGGTGCCGTGACCAATGGGCGGCAGCCGGGAAGGGCGATTATGCACCTTCCCGGCAATCCTTGTAAAATAGTTGTGTTCCACCCTGAGTGTGTTTGGGCGTCCCAAATCCTTGGTGTGTGTGTGTGTGCAGGTGATTGCTTTCATGCGCTCCGCCTAGGTGTTCATCTAAGGACAAGTTTAATACATACGTGGTTGCAGCACTTCCGTGTGTGTGTCACGGCTAGCCACCGCCGCTGCAATGTTTTTGAAGTCAAGTTTTTAAGTTAAATATGATTGATTAGTGTGTGTGTGTGTGTGTGTGTGTGTGTATATTTGTAAGTCTAAAATATTATTCATTGTTTAGTATAAACGTTTATATATTCTTACTTATGAAAGGAGTTGGGTGTTCGGGATTACTGGAGTGTAACTTTCCGGGTAACAGTAGTAAATTTGAGTTATTTGTCAGCGACTCCGGTGTTTATCGGACAAAACAGTCCTGGCCGGTGTGTAACCGTGCAGAAGGTCAGATAATGCTGTAAATGCGGAGCTATGAGGACATGAGAAGGGTTACCGTGCGCGAGCCAAAGTCGAACCCGTTTCCTAAGAATTAAACCACATTCGGCGCGCGCGCTCGCCTTATTAGGATGCAGTGCGCGTACACGTCTCCGCGGACAGCAGAGACGAGTGCGCGCAATAGCAGCCGATGATTACCTGTCATTTCGCTGGAACGGGCGAGTAATTCATGACCGGAGCGGCGGAAAATGTTTCTATAGCTAATAAATAACACCTATTACCTGGATACAGAGGAGAAATTAGGCCCTACCTCGGTGAACATAGCAGAAAGCGTGTTTTCGGATTAGACCTCACTAGTTTGCAGCTACATCAAGGTTGTTCAGCAGCGACGCCATTGATTTAGATTAAATGGACTTCTTTCCATCGTTTCGTCCAGTGGAAAAAGTCATTAGTATGTTAGCTGAGGCTTTTGTTCCTGTCCTCCTTTCCCCAAACAAAATAAAGAACGAGCTCCAAATCTATAGGCAGTGTTTTCATCCAGATACATTGGATTCTCTACATTTAATCTTTCCCCAGTTATATTCGAGCGTTATTGCTCTGCGATTGAAAAGCTGCCACAGTGAAATTGGTAGCTATTTAAAAATACTGGAAAATATTGGGCTGAACTCCTAAAGTAAATTGGCACATGAAAGTGGCGGATTTGTGCGTTGCCAACCAGTGCTACGGTCAGGATTTAACATTTTATTCGTTTATAAAACGTAACCAGAAATGTTGTTTCAGCGTAATCTGCATTTCAGGTTTGATTTTGCAAATGCTGAGGACTTCGTTTTTACTTCAGTTTAATGACTTCACATATATCCTGCCTTATTTAAAACGTACTGATTATGTGTTTAATATGTGGCACGGTTACTCTGTATCTGAGTGCCGCTTTGCGCTTCTCCGGTGTGTGTGTGTGTGTGTGTGTGTGTGTGTTTGGTATAACGCGCTAGCAGGGTCCTCGTACGGTGTCCCCCTCCCCCCCATGATAATATTCCCTTTTTATTTTCTCAGGTTGAGATGTGGCCAGCATGAATGCTAATTAACGGTTAAAATTAAATGGTTAGTTTATCCGCCCCGTGTAATGATATCTGCTTTCTGATCTGACCTGACTGAGGTGCATTTTCTGGTTTCCAGTCCCTTACGGCCTTATTTTCCTGGAAATGTGTAATTTCTTCCTCCTGGTAGTAAGCCATGTGTTCAGTCATTCGATGTGTATGTCCCTGTGTCTCCACTCTCAGACTTCTCAGTGTCTTGTACATACAACATATTTGCACAAACAGAACAATTACATCCAACTATCATTGGAAACTCACAGGACACCATATTGAAACCTTCTAAGAAGGTATAAATATTGATTTGTTTTGTTGGTGAGAGGTGTTTCTGTTTTTCAGTTTCTTTCTTAGGTTGTATGTACTGCCACATGGCTGCATGCCTCATATGGCAACAGAGGACAGGAACATGCTGCCCTGTATCGCAAAATCTTACTCAGATAACGTTAGTCCCCCACCCCCTTCATCTTTAATTTAGTACGTTATTGGCTTTTCATTATTTGTTGTCAGCGTTTGAGAAGGTAATGACATGTTTATGAGGCAGTCCAGCTTTGTGTCTTACCCACCCCTCCCCACACACACACACACACACACACACACACACACACACTTCTCAGGTTCAGTGACGCAGCTTTTTCTCCCAGCTGGAAACGTTGTGGAGGTTCCACTGAAAATGCATTGTGTTGTTGTTTATGTGCTGTAAGAGAAAGGAGAAAAAATGAAAGGTTAATGGTGGGGAGGGGGCCAGACAGGAGACCAAAGTGATGTGCTGTGTGGTCCTGGCTAATTTATTGGATTATCAAAGAGGGGATACTGCTGCTTCAGCTGCCTTGTATTCTGAACACTGTGTGTACCTCTGTGTGTGTGTGTGTGTGTGTGTGTGTGTGTGTGTCTGGTGTCTGTGTGTTCTCTGTCCACGTGTTCTCTGTGCACGTGTTCTATGTGTGTGTGCATACCTGCATTCATGGTGCAAAATGAAATCCACACAGAACAGTGAGGCAGCCCTGGGCCCAGTATTACTGGAAAATGTTTTTTGGGCATATAATTTTGTCAGTAATGTGCTCTTGTGTCTCCTCTTTGTCAGCGCTCATGTTGTAGTCATGAAGACAGAAGAGCTGGAAAGGTGGAGAGAGAGCGAGCGAGGGAGAGGGAGAGAAAGAGCAAGACAGAGAGAGAAAGGGGGGAGAAAGAGGGAGAGAGACAGAGAGAGAGGGGAGAGAGACAGAGGGGAGAGAGAGAGGGAGCGAGAGACAGACAGAGGGGAGAGAGAGAGGGAGCGAGAGACAGAGAGAGAGGGGAGAGAGGGAGAGAGACAGAGAGAGAGGGGAGAGAGAGCGGGGAGAGAGACAGAGAGAGAGGGGAGAGAGAGTGGGGAGAGAGACAGAGAGAGAGGGGAGAGAGAGAGCGGGGAGAGAGAGGGGAGAGAGGGAGAGAGACAGAGAGAGAGGGGAGAGAGAAAGAGGGAGAGAGAGACAGAGGGGAGAGAGAGAGGGAGCGAGAGACAGACAGAGGGGAGAGAGAGAGAGGGAGCGAGAGACAGAGAGGGAGACAGACAGAGGGGAGAGAGACAGAGAGAGGGAGAGAGACAGAGAGAGGGAGGGAGACAGAGAGGGACAGAGAGAGCGGGGAGAGAGACAGAGAGGGAGACAGAGAGAGAGGGGAGAGCAGGGAGAGAGACAGAGAGAGAGGGGAGAGAGACAAACAGGGGAGAGAGACAGAGAGAGGGAGAGAGACAGAGAGAGAGAGGGAGAGACAGACAGAGGGGAGAGAGACAGAGAGAGAGGGAGAGAGACAGAGAGAGAGGGAGAGAGACAGACAGAGAGGGGGAGAGACAGAGAGAGAGGGAGAGAGAGACAGAGGGAGAGAGAGACAGAGAAAGCGAGAGAGCAGAGGGAAGAAAAAAGAAAAACCTGATCCAATATTCAGCTGGCAGCGTATGGTGAGCTGATGTGGGGCAGTTTGGCAGGGAGGGCAGCGTACGGTGAGCTGATGTGGGGCAGACCGGGAGGGAGAGCTCAGTGAGGAGGACAGCCATGCTGAAGCTGTCAGGCCCAACAGATGTAATGATGTGTAACCACCCCCCCACCTGTCCATCCACCCGCTGACCACGCCACGCCACTGCACACACCTGCTCATGCTTCTTTTATTGTGTGTGTGGCACTCGGATGGACATTCATCAGCAGTGCTGTTACAGTGATCTCAGGGAGGCAGGCTTTGGGGGGAGGTGGTCACTGGTCTAGTGACAGGTGTGTGGGGTACCTTCAACTCCCCCTGTTACCAAGAGCCGCTGTAACTATGACATGTAGGTCTGGGATGGGTTGATGGGGGTAGAGCTAATCCACCCCAGTGTTTTATGTACCAGCCTTTGTCATGTCTAGATATGTAATACATTTCTTAATTTTTAAGGAGATAAATTTTACGTGCAGCATTAACAACAAAATGGCAACCCTAACCCAGAAAGTAGTGTAACTCGAGTGTCACTGCAGTGACTACCGCTCACTAACAAAGAGTCCTGCATTGCTGTGTTCTTAATGTTAGTGTCCGTGTGTAATTTTTGTGCTGTGCTTCCTGCCTGTAACTGCGTTGTGTTTCACACTTGAGATATGAATAACAGGTATTAACTAACCACATTGGGTTCATAAACAAGACAAGAGCCTTGACTGCCCTCCTAACTCATAAAAACAAAGCATTTCTCTACTTGTCTATGAAGCTTATAAAACTCATATGAGCTCAGCTTTGCTCAGGTATGTATAATCATTAACGGACTGGAAGCAGCGTTAAACAGCATCGTTCCTGTCTCTTAGTGCTAAAGAGCTGTGATGGATTGGCACCCTGTACGGTGGGTACGCTGCATTATGTCTGGGATTCGCAGTTGGGAAATGAATGAATGATGTCAGGACATAGGGCTGTTTTTGGGGTCTCCTCCCAGCAATGTGCTGTTCATGTTCTCCAGTAACACGACACGCTGCAGGACAAACAGAAGAGTTTTTGTCTCGGAGACCTCTGCGACCTGATGCAGGTTGGCTAGCCAGTATGCAAGGCTACCTGTTACATCCTGCATTTGTTATGCATCTTATTGTTATTCTTGCCACAGCAAACTCTTGGCCAGAATGCTTTCAGTATGTTGCAGTCTTCTTACAGTGAGATGTGGTGTGATGGGGGAGTTTGGGTTTTCAGTATGTTGCAGTCTTCTCACACAGAAATGTGCTGTAACAGGAGGAGTTTGGGCTTCGGATCTGTGTTGCCAGTTCTTTGGCCTGACTGTCGGATTCCGGCAGAACTGAGCTCGCCCCGTGAGGTACCGTGTGGGTTTCCGTTGCCTAGTTAGCTACAAGACATCTCCCCACCCACCCTTCCTTCATTTTGTATTCCCCTCCACCTGTTCCCCTGGAAACCAGGCACCCAGCGATCAGGGAAGATCCATTTCATACTTGACATAGCATGGTGAGACAGGGCGTCTGGCAGGACTCACAAGAGCAACGCAAGGGGTGCTTGTGGCTGCTGCATTTTTCTTTTCTTTTTTGAACCTTTTTTCATCTTGTCTGAATAGGGGAAGCAAGGCTGTTCTGGGTCTGTTTTCCATTTACTGCCATGTACCAAAGTCACATCCTTCATCTCCTGAGAGAGCTCTTCCCACTGAGAACGGTGTGGTGGAAATGGCTCCGGCCTTCATTTATTGATGGATCTGCTATTAGACAGTCTGCCGAGAGCCCCCCCTTCCCACTCGTGCTAATGCGAGACGACGGCTCAGTGCACATGCACGCCACGTGTCCTGTTGCCGCTGGGTCTGGCCGCATGCTCCGTGTTTTGCCCTCTGCTTGAGACAGGGAAATCGGCCCGTGGCTTTGCCAACAGGACCGGCGGTTTTAATGGCCACCACTGCCATGCAGGAGCGCTTGCCCTCCAAGTCATTTGTCTGCAAGCCAGGTATCTAGCTGGGCCTGCCCTTCAAACAGGCCCTGTCTGCCAGCCACCCCCCCTCCCTGACAGTGTTACGCCTGCCCAGATGACAGCGGCTCCACCTGCTGCCTTCCTGCTGACAAGCTGTCCAAACACGCAGTATAAACAGCAAGTAACAACAGGCCAAAGAGCTCTGGTGATCTACTGGGGTGATTGACTGTCCTCCTGTCGCAGATTTGCGAATTACCTCTGCTGTCCAGCCCCCAGACTGGCAGTATGGACCCAAAGGGGAGACGTTTTTAAATTCTCTAGTTGTCAAAAATCCACAACCTGAGTTAAAACAGGGTTTTGGCTGGTTGTCCCCGGCAACTCGGTTTGCTCTTTTTAATTGTATTTTTGCAGCTGATGTTGACAGAGCTGCGGTTTTCACTGCGTTTGCCTGTAAGACAAACCAGCATGGCAGTGCCCTCTCCCACGCCGTATTTGTGACAGTGCGCTGCTGATGTTGTCACACTGGGTAGTGTTCAGGCAGGTTTATGTTTGCTTTGTTAACTGTTTGTCAGGCAGGTTTGGATTCTCCCTTGTTGTCTGAGAGATTGCTGCGTGAGATTAGATTATGGGATGGTTGCAGGGTCACCTTGTAGGCTGTTCAGGTGTTCCATCTGATGTTCTGTCTGCCGTGGGGGGGAGCCTTACAAGCAACAGTCAGTACGCAAACACAGAGACTTAGAAGCATCCTCCTTCAGCCGTGACACACAGCACTCAGCCTGGCATCCGTTACAGGCTTACAGATACCTGTGGGCATGTAGGTACCTCTTTATTAAAGGAAAAAAACAATCACTCACAGTAATAAGTACCTCGAATAAAGCTGCTCTCAAGAACACAGGGCGGAAATTAAATTTCTTTTATTAAATTAGGTGTTTTCAGTTTTAGAGAGGAATGAGTAGGCCTGGTTGGTAAGAGGAAAAGCACTTCAGTAATGAGTGTGGTGCTGGTTTTAGGGTGCCGAGTAACGTCAGATACACTAAAAAAGCACATCAGCAGCCTTTACAGGGAGGGACGGGGCCTTGGGCGGCCCTCGAAAATCTCTCGGTGTAGGAAGTAGGCGGGATGGAAGTTAGTGGGTGATGTGGGCTCTACCCACTACAACAACTGTCAGACACTCATTCATTCACTTTTTCTGTTTTTTAATGTATTTCATCATGTTCTGTTGGTGTTTTACCTTTCTATACTAGGAGCAGAAAATGATGAGAAATTGTTTTGGTGGAAGACCTGTATTTTTTCAGTGGTGGGGGCACACACCTGTGCATCTGTTACTGTGCCCGTACACAGACTGGTCTTGTGTGCCCCTGCTGCTCCGGTCTGAGGGCTGAAAAGACTCGCCACGATCCTTCTAGCTGCGGGAAAGCAACAGCAAAAATCAGAGATTCATATGAGAACGTCAACCATGAAACTTGGTGGAGAACATAGCACCCATTGAAGATGCTTAGGTCGTTCCCATCAGTTCAGTTATGTTTACACAGCAGTCCTTGGTAGAAAAAATGCCTCTACAGAAAACATGTAAACATTGTAACTGTGGAAGTAACGTCACAAAAAGAATCAAAAGCAGGTCGGGGCAGCGGTGTTTGGAATTTAGTGGCGGACAGACCTGAAGCTGTCAATATTACTAAAACTTGTATTGGTATGTACACTAGGGTTAAAAACCTCTCTCAGATTTCAAAAAGACAACTGGTAGTCTTAACAGCTAGCAAACAACCCCCCCCTCCCCACTAGCCCCCATGAGAAATGACTTTCAATTTCCACAAACAGGGAAAAAAAAATTATGAAAATATGAACTGTTCTGAAAACATTAATAATGAAGAACTATGTTTGAATTTGCTACATAAACAGTTTAGATGCCTGTCGATCCAGGGCCCCGGCTCAGCTAATTTGATTATGAGATCACCCTGCGGCCTCTTTGCACTTTTGTTTTTTTTCTTTTTGTGACTTTTCTTTCCTTGCCAGCCCAGGGGAGCTGGTGTATTGTGGGTACAGTACGTCATGTTAGATGTCAGGATGGCAGCTTTTCACACACCACAGGAGGAGTGTGTGTCTCCACTCGTGGCAGCTGTCCAGTTCTGCTTTAGGACACCTGCGCCTTACGTTACCACCAGCACATCTGCTCTCAAAGTTCCTGCTTATTTAATTCCTTGTTTAGATATTTTAAATAATGACAATATGTAAGATATTGAATATGTAAAAGTGTAAGATTATTTAAACAGAAGGCAGTTGGTCCATTGTCAGAACAGGAATAAATGTGTTTTGTTTGCAAATGAAGACTTCCAGTGGTGGTTTCCATGGAGCCACAGGATGGGCTATCTTGAAATGTACACCGACTGTATAGTAAATCATATAGGTGTGATTAATGTGTGACAGTCAGCAGGTCTGGGCTTGATGCCGTTGCTAGGAGCACCTGTGGGGGGGGGGCAGTAGAGAGGGTCTAAGGCTTCATTACATGTGATTACCAAGGGGCGTCACCAGCAGGTCCAGTGTTACATGGGATTCGTACAATTTACATCCACTTTATCTTCATAATGGTTCTTTACACCCTTTCACCGCTTTGGTTAATTAGGCTAATTAACCTTTTAAATGTATATATTTAATTTTATCAATATTTTTACATTTTTGTGCATTGCATGGTAGTTGCTGTGCTCAGTGCACCAGAACAATAATGTTCATATCACTGTGCTCAGTGCACCAGAACAATATTTACATAAATTACTATGATATTAGGTTAAGATCAACAAAAGAAAATATGGCAGGGTGATTGAATTTTTAAACATTATGTAAAATAATTCTCTTGAGGTCACTTTGCACGAAACAGTATATGTATTAAATTAAAAAGCACACACAGAAATGAGCTGCAAGTCTCATTTTAAATTGTGCAATTTGTAGAGATAATCCCGATATTTGAAAATCGTGATTATCTGTGCGTTTAAGCGCGCGACCCAAGGTGCTTTACACGTGCCGCGCTGAACCAGCGCTGAACCCGCCGCTGTGCCTCGAGCTCTTTGAAACGGAAAATCTACGTACTCAGCTGTCAGTCAGCAGCGGCGCGTGCCCACGTGTACGTACTGTTTCACGGTGGCAATTTATTTCTTGTTGCCAGTGCAATAACTGTTCCGCATGGGAAGAGAAGGCAGCGGGAAAAGACAGGGGAGCTTCGGTTGGTTTAGTTCCTCCGGGCATGAGGACATTTGCGGGATATGCGTAGGTTTCGGCTGGGGTGCGGAAATGCTGAGTACAGCGTTTCATTTTACTTATGAAAAGCACAGCTGAAAAGGCAGGAAAAAGGTTCGAGATGCACGGATAGTAAAACGCGTCGGAGCCCGCTTCAACGGTAGCAGCCCGTGCACGCAATGCGACAGTCAATGCGATCATAATTATTATTTTGTTTGTGTTATTATATGTTGGATGATTGAAGGTAGCTCATGAATAAATTAATGTGTAGAATTGTACACGCAGCAGCTTTTGTAATAATGCTTCCACAACAAATAATCTGAACTTTAAATTATTGTTAGGCACGTCTTTTATTTTTAACATGACTGGTTATTTGTTTCCCTGGGATTTTGAATTTCATGTGAACCGTTGAGAAGATTGAGTTTTGAGTCTTTGCAGTCGGTGATTAGAAAAACATGCATGTCAGCACAGGGACAGAGACGGGGCAAGATAACTCTTTGCTGGGCATCAGCACCTTTGTTTTCCTTTTTATGGGTTTTGTCTGCAGGGTCACACCAGAAGTGGGTGAAACGGTATGAAATGGTGCTACGGTCATTTCAGTTTTATTAGAGGACTTTTCAGTTATTTGATTTAGAAATGTATTTGGAAGCCATCACTGAAGCATGGCACCTGTGACAGACATGCTGGTGAGCAGATGTCACACTGCTGCCATAACTGTAGTTATTCTGTAGAAAGGAGGGTCAGGTGAGCTTTTTGGAGACGGGGAGAGCTGCATTACTGTGTGTGAAAAGAAGTGAGAATATGCTTTGGCCTGCAGACTCATTCGGTTTATTACGTGACTAACAGCTTTCAGAAAATGGCTCGCAAACTAATGACATTTGAAATACAAAATCAAAAAAAGGCAGTGCACACGGGCTAATGGATAGATGTATGCGTGCGCATTTATGTAATGGAAGAGTAAAGGAGTACTGTGAAACAGCCATTATGTGCCAGGAGGATCAGGTGAATCTCCAACTTAACAAACAAGGGTTCAGCTGTCTGTGCAAAGTAGACCAAGTCCAAGAAGATGGGAGAATGACTGAAACCCATCTCTGCCTTGGCGATGAGGTTCCTCCCTCTGCCTAGCAGACAAGTCTCCTCCCTCTGCCTCAAAGACAAAGCTCCTCCCCCTGCCCCGGAGACAAGGCTCCTCCCCCTGCCCCGGAGACAAGGCACCTCCCTCTGCCCCGCAGACGAAGCTCCTCCCTCTGCCCCGCAGATGAAGCTCCTCCCTTTGCATTGCATGATAATGGCAAACCATACATGCTGCACAGACTAAGAACGTTGACCTGGGAAAAGGCATAAAAACTGAGTGTTATGGCAGCGGGGAGTTTCACCTGCTCCTCCTGGTACACTTTGCCGCTGTCCTTGTTGTCTGCCTCGGGTAACCACTACTGCTGTGCTTCTGCCACATAATTACTTCTAAAGGGCTACTAAAAGACTTGCACTCATTTTTTTCAGCTGTTTTGGCTGCTTTACATCCCTAGAATATTGTCATGGAAATGGACTGTGACTCCTGCCGCATTATTTATTTTTTATTTTACCTCTTTTCTCTTCCACTTGGTGCCGTGACCTGCATGCCATGACCTGCATGCCGGGACCTGCGTGCCAGTACTTTCACTCAGTGTCCCCTGGGAGTACAGTCTGTCTGCTGCATTTTTCATCCTGTGAGGAGGAAGTGAGAGCTCTTACATAACCCTAACATGTTAACGACACATGCAGGTGTTTTTTCCACCTGCCTGAGTGAGAGTAGGTAAGTAACACAGTGCGTGTTACCTTCACTTCACACTTTTTTCATGTTTTGCTTCTCACTTGCCACTACGTTCCCTGCCGCTGTTACGTGAAAACCGTGTGCTGCAGTGGATGCTAACGTTTGCGCTGTTTACAGTGGACCTAATTGCAGCGTCTCTTCTGGTGTAGCCTCTTAGTAACATAATTGGCCATGATGCAGCTTCTTCATAACATTGTCTGCTGCTCCGCTTCTCCACCCCCCTTTCAGCCATGGATTGGTCTAGGTATGTCTGAGTCCCTCTGTGCTTCAAATCGCAAACACAAATGGAGGTTGTCAGACCTGAGGCTTCGCTTTCCTCCAGGTTTCCTCTGGGTTCCGCTTGCAATTGAATCATTGCAGATGCACAGCTCAGGATAAACGTATCCACACATGAGCTCGTATAGAGAAGGCCTGTCCATCTTGCATCTGCTCCTTGTCCACAGACAGGAGGGCATGGGTCTGAGGAGCAGGGCCAAATGATTACTCCCCTCTCGAGGTGACTGTTCTGGTTTCTGACATCTTCAGCATCATTCATGTTGTCCCCACTGAGAGCAGCTGTAACGGTAGCTCTTTATAAGGCACGAAAATAACAACAAAGTGAGAGCAATGTGGAAAAGCAAGAAGCAGAATGCGGAATATGACTCTGACACAGGCGAATGTTTGGTCCTCCAACCACGGTCCTCCTCCTGCCCACCTACTGTGTACACGCTGTTTGTTTTTTTGTTAAATATTGCATGTGTTTTTTGTCTTGCGTCAGTGTGCTTCCATGTATCTTGGATCAAAGATGCAGATAGTATCTGTACATGTATCCTTTCCTGCTTTTCCGGAGGTTTGTTGATCTCCCCTAAGCCTTTCACCCTTGGCCCGGCTTTTCTCTTTGTTGTGCTGGAGTTTAGCTCCCCCCCCGCCTCTCTTCTCTCATCGCACTCTGGACCCCCACTCCCCCCTGCTTCTGACTCGTTAAATCACCTGTTAATTAACCTGGCACAGAAGTTGCCTTATCCTTCTAATTGCCGGCATAATTGCAGATCAGGTTGCACTCATGTACCTGCAGTCTGTCTGCATGCCACCCCTCAAAAAAAGTCTGCATTGGATCCACTTTTGGACCAATTAGCCTATCATTGCCGGCTGCTCAGGTGGGGGTGTCAGCTGGCTCTTCACACCACCATGATGCCAGACAGGCATTCGAAACGCTTGATGAATTACCCTATTGATTGGTTGGCATGGCTTCTGTGATGAATTTCAGCTCTTCACGTGAGACCTGTTCTCAACATTGTTGCTTTTTAGGCTGTGGTAAAAAGAGGGATCCGTTTGTCTGCATATTTGGTTTCACTTTCTTTAAACATAACTGAGAACTGCATGTTGATCCATCTGTCTCTGTAAATCACATGACTACCAGGAAGACAGGGGGAGGATATGAATATCATCGTTAGCACCCTCCCTTCACAAGATGCATCATCTGTTCCAGGTTATGGACCAGTCCCTACTTTAACCCATGGATGTTTTTTTTTTGCCTATGCATTCAGTCAGCATCTGACCTGCTGCCTGCTTTTTGCCTGCTACATTTTCCTGCATGAGTCACATGATTTCTTGCTTTGGATAAATGAACACAGCCTGTCAAATGTGTGAAGAAGCAGCTCCATGTATTGAGACATATTTCTTGTTTTGACCTTAAAAACACTTGCTTGATAGAGCCACTTAATTATTTTGTGTTATTAGTTACACCTCTGCTAATTAATAAATCATACTTAATAAATCATGGCTTAAATCCTGCTAGTATTTCTTAGGCAAACATGTGACTCACTTTCACAGGCACATTTAAATGCCGATTTAAATTAGCAACATGACGTTGCTGCCATTTCACCGCCAACATCAGCTGTATCTCCTTCATTAAAGAGTCACCCTCGAAGGAGGTGAAATGCAACTTAGTCAAGACTCTGATCACTGTAGAAGATGACAGGAAGGAACACCGGTTCTGGAAACTTTCAAAAGACTTAAATATCAAACAGCCTTGTCACTGTTGACCAAGATTGAGATCTTTTGTAAAAACAAGCACTGCATCAATATTTCATACACAAGACCAAACTCAATGTCCAGAAGGAATTATCCATATACCAGTTAACCAAAAGAAATAAACCTGATTACATTAATTAACTTTGTTGAGACGTTCATGCAGAATAAGGTGCGTTAGAACCTGGAGCCCGAGCCCCTTAGTGTGGGAACGTGGCCATGAGGTGATGGACGACAACATGGCGAGATAGTAAAACAAAAAAACGCAGGGGAAGGGACCCCTCAAAGACACAAGGAAGAGCGCAACGCAACGCTGGAGCTGGGCTCAAACCTACAAGTCTGACAGTGCAAATTAACAGCTTCACCTGGACTGGATTAGCACAAGTCAAATCGAGAGACACACAAAGGTTTGAGTGACAGGAGGCAAACCCACAAACCTAATGAAGACTACAATCCTAAAACAAGATGATGAGAATTTCACAGGGTCACTTCAGAAATGCGGATGGGGGGGCACTGGACTCTATTTTGAAATAAGCAGCAACTAATTTAGTGTAGAATGTATGTGAAAACGCTGGTCGAGGCTGAACCATAGGGTTACACTTGCTGCAACACTGTGCTTTAAAAACAGTAGGATTAGAGGTCTTAAATAACATCAGCTTTAGCTCAGAATGACACAGGAGAGAAGCAGTTCTAAAATAACCTTTTTCTCTCCAGAACAACAAGCTCTTTGTCCAGAATAAAATGAGGATGCAGTGTTCTGTGATCTGACTCAGCCTCCATGATTGCACGTATTTTCAAGGCTTACAAGCACATCATCTGCAAAAAGGGAAATCCTATTTACAGTATGAATGTTTTTTTACATTTATCCCGTCCCCCATCCTGTATATCTCGATATTTTCATCAGAAACGCCTCCTCTAAATAGGATGCCTTTCTGATTTAACAGTTTCCTGTCTCAATGGAAGAAGCCGAGCACTTTCTACACTGTTCAGCAGGAAACAACGTCAGTCCATTTGTAAAAACCATCAACTTTCTCTCAGGAGGAACTGCTTACTACAGATCTCCAAATGGTGAACACTCTTCTGGGTTTGACATCTCTTGACAACTGGTTTGTTTTATCTCTCCTCAACAAGGCAAAAAAAGTTGTTCAATTAACGGCTCTATCAGACTTAATTAAGCTGGACTAGAAAGAGAGGCTGTGTACACAGTAGATTCCAGGGCCCCTGCTCAGGAGGTGCAGCCATAAAAGTGATTAGTGCGGAAAGCCAGCATGTCTTTAGCATGCCCCCATAGGCAGCCTTCACCTCTGAGACAGTGGGAGGGACTCCAGTAGCACACAGTCAACAGTGCCAGAGTCATGGGAGGGGGGCAGAAAGTGTTACAGGGGTGGGGCTTGGCAAAAGAAGCACAGGCTCCACCTCTCAGATCAGCTGGAGAACCAGTCACTGGGATTGGGTCTCCAGCATGGACCACGAGAAACTGACACTCAAGGGTTAGTTTAAACTGCACTACCCGTTGTTGCACCTGTGATCCCCCCCCCCCCAACAAATTAAACTTTTGAACTGCACCACATCAGGTAAGGAGCAAACTGGATTTTATTTACCTGAGTTACGACAAAGCATGAAATTCCAGTTCTCGCAAAACAAAGCCTCAGTTTATCCAGCTGTAAAACTAATACCACTCCAGGATTGGAAGGCCCACTAGTAACTTTAAATCCCCAGAAATATAACTTAATCCATCCATCCATCCATTATCTTAACCGCTTATTCCTGGTGAGGGTCGCAGGGAAACCTGGAGCCCATCCCAG
>JABJVR010019543.1:0-16972 GCA_025773905.1 Chitala chitala
ACCTTTGGGATGTGGTGGAACAGGAGATTCGCATCATGGATGTGCAGCCGACAAATCTGCAGCAACTGCGTGATGCTGCCATGTCAGTATGGACCAAAATCTCTGAGGAATGTTTCCAACACCTTGTTGAATCTATGCCAGAAAGAATTAAGGCAGTTCTGAAGGCAAAAGGGGGTCCAACCTGGTATTAGCAAGGTGTACCTAATAAAGAGGCCAGTGAGTGTGTATGTATATATATATATATATATATTTTTTTTTTATATAAACCGTATTCAGTCATCCACTCATCCCAATTTGGGGTGTATACTTTTCAGACTTCATCTGCTGTCGGAGCATTTCGGCAGTGCCCATTCCTGATGATGACCGTTCTTCTTATGTCCGATCTTTGAATTCATGACTCCTGAGTTAACAGATGTCCACAACATTCCTTGTCTAGCCTTCTTCTCTCAGATGCCATTCTGCACTCCACTTGCTGTCTGTAACCGCATCTTCTACTCAAGAGCACAATTCATATATTGAAGATACAAGCCTGACATTCATCGAGTGCATTTTTGAAGACACATTGTGTAGCGTTAGCGTGTCTGCATGGTCGTATATGTCTGTCGCCGTGCAATCATCTCGTACTTATATTCTATGCAGTATGTAGCAAATCTTCTGTGTTTGGCTTGAGAACGTAGATGAGTCCTTATAAACTTCTACTCCACCTGTCACTATAGCAAGAATTTCTGCTGCTCAGATAATTTCTTCCAGTTTTTATATTGAGTCATGAAGAGGCTTTTATGTGATTTTTAGTTACGCACAAATAGCAGACTGTGTGCACTTCCACAGAAAAAGCCAATAAAAGGCGAAATAAATTGTTCCACCTCAGCTCCAGGAGTCACACAGTGGCACTGGTAGCTTTAGTGAAGATTCACGGTGCCTAAAAGCATCTCTGTGTAGGAAGCAGGGTTGGTTAGGCTTTACGCCTTTTAACACGTTTGTTGTGTCTTTTGTCAGCCTGGTGCCCCACTTCAGGGTATAGCTGGGATTCTGGACCCCAGATGATCAACTTCTGCTGTTCTTTGGTGTGTCCACACAACACACTGCCCTCTGCTGTCCCCCAGGGGAGCAGAACTGAGGGTGTGCAGGGGGTATGTGAGGAAGACAAGGAGGAGGAGTTAATGAGAGGTCATCAAGTATTACAGTGAGATGAAGGGGATGTGGCGTTTATTTCCATCCAAACGGTGTGAAGAAACCAGTGAAGTCTGGGGTGCAGAGGCGGCCCTGACATCTGAGTGTCCATCTGTTCATCTGTCCGTCCTCCAGTTTGTGCATCCGTCAATCCCCTGCTCTGTCTGTCCGTCCACCCATCCATCCATCACTGAACACATGAGGCAAGAGGAAAACTGTTTATTGACTTGTAACACTAATATGCAAATAGCAGGAACCTAATTCTACTTTTTTGTGCCTTGCTGTCAGGCTATTTGATGTGGCCATTTTCAAAATTGCTCCTTTAAATTTACATCTAATTTTTATTTTTTTGCCCATGAATATATTTCCCGGTATGTTTACAAAATACTAACAAAATTCAATTGCTCTGCTTAAAACAGATACATTCTGAATAAAAAGTAGAGATGAACCTTCACCAATTTCAAAACTAGGAGCGGTTTAAGACAGCGTAAGGCTATGATTTTAATTATTCACTTGATTAGTTAATTTGTCTGGTCTATGAAAGAAGTCATGGATGTTAACTAAGGCTTTTGATCCTTGCATTTTGGTTGCAGGTGGGGAGCAGCTATTAAAACAGAGGCCAGGGTTTCCCTCCCCCATAAGGAACGGTCCACAAATAAAAACAGTAACGGACAGAAATGTGCTGACTTGATGTGCCATGTGATCCTCGCTGCCTGGACGTTCAGAGACAGAGAGACAGAGTTAGCGTCAGGAGACGGGGCCTTCACTTGCTCTCCAGCACTGTACAGAGAGCCTGGGGCCACTGATCAGCCCACAGCCCCTGTCACAGACATCCTGTACCTAATTTAACAGGATTAAGGCCATCCCACCAGCCACACAGGGGAGACAGGGTGAAAATTGAGTTTTAATTAGTTTTTTTTGTGGCTGTGCAGGGCTCTGGGTATGTGAAAATTGAAAGGGTTTACAGAATGGCAGTGCTGTAGACAGATGTTGATCTGGAGTGGAGATCCAGGCTTGTTTCCGTCCTGCATGAAGCTGCATGGCTTATTAATCAAAAGCAGGTAATAGCTGACTAGAAGGCTACTTGGGAATTCTACTGCTTTGGTGCAGATTGACAACAATGGTGTCATGTGGTCTCATCTGACTTTGTCTAGGCTGGTAGTTTGTGACCATTTGTTGCTGACTAACCTGATTCTAACAGCATCAATGGTAGTAAACATCATTCTGTCTGCAGGACACAACCCCAAGGTGTTCAGTGGTGTTTGTCAGCAAGTCTGCAGGGCACAGAAGCAGCATGTTTGGTTAGTGTATGTCAGCAAGTCTGCAGGGCACAGAAACAGCATGTTTGGTTAGTGTATGTCAGCAAGTCTGCAGGGCACAGAAGCAGCATGTTTGGTTAGTGTATGTCAGCAAGTCTGCAGGGCACAGAAACAGCATGTTTGATGGTGTAGTGCACATTAGCTAGTCTTAAGGGTACAGCACTGTTGTGTACTGTACTGATCATTTAAATAAAGTATTAATATGACAATTAGTGACCATTAATGAATAAATCACAAGCACTGTGAAGCCTTTGAGGAGCTGCTGACTTGCATTGGATAATATATAAACCTAATGGTAAAAACAGAGTTTTTTTTAGCCAATGTACTTGACAGAATCTGCCCATCATACTTGTTGGATTCTTCAGGTCTTACGAATTGGAAAGGTTTACAAATTTTCCCCATACAGTTCTTAATTGCTGTATAGAAGTAATTATTCTGACACTGCTTCTGGTGCTTCAGGTGTAAATCAGGTGCTAATTAAACAACCCTCCTATCTGCAGGAATAAAGCACAGGTTACAGAGCTCTCTGTGAGGTTCTTTTTTTGTGAATTATGACATCAAATATGTACTTAAAAAAAAGGTACTCCATCTGTTTCCTCCAGGCCAGAAAACCTTGGAGAATGGATGGCAGGGTGAGAAGAGACTGGTGCTTTCATTGCTTCTAGTTGTTCGTGTTGTTTGGGTGGCCTCCAGCTCACAGATTAGTCATATTCACAAAGTGCCCTTTTGCCTTTCGATCATTATTGTTAATTACATCTGTGTTCATCATCACTGTCAAACTGTAATGTACAATGAGATCCAGCTGTTTTCTGAACTGTTACGTGCACATCTGCCGATGCTTTTTTTAAAGCTTTTTTTAGACAATGATTAGAAATCTGACCACCTACCTGAATTACTCCAGTAAAATATCCAGATGTGAACATATAGAAAACTGTACCACACTTTGGACAGCAGTTCAATGTTAACATTGTTTTGCTCCTTTCCTGCAGTGTTACAGCATTTCTGTTGGACCGCTCTCATCTGTCACTATACCTGTATCTGTTATCTTATCTAAAAGCCAGCATCTCATTAAAAAACATCACTCTTTCCTAATGTCAAAGATGAAGCACAATTGCAGGACTCTAACCGGTATCCCCAGGACCTGTACGAGTTCTCAAGTAAGAGGATTAGCCTATTTAATTAAAGGTGGACGTCCATAGCACAGGGACTTAATTGTCTCCACGCTGTGACTCCAGACTGTGACGTCACTGTCATAACAGGCTCATGGGTGCCCAGTAATCACAATACCTGCCCCCTGTGCGCTTATAGCATCACAAAGGATGAGCAGCCATAATGTGCTCTTAAGGTAGGATGTGAAAAGTGAATAGCACAGGCAAACAGGGATTTTTTCTGTTAAAATACATGGTCTTATTAGAGAATTTGACAGCTGTCTGAGGCAGTCTGCTGTGAAACAAAATATTTAGAGGCATGACAGATGAGTCAGGTATGGGCCCTTGTGTAAGGTAGGAGTACCTGCAGCTCTCCCTGTGACTCAGCTCAAACCCGCTTCCTGTGTCAGCTCTGTCCATCGGTGACAGAAGTGTGCAGCTGGTACATGGAGTAATGCTCTTCACACCCATTAACCAGGGATGTAGTGGTGCATATCCACAGGAATACAGCGTATACACACCTCTACAATTGGATTTATTGTATGCTCACTTAAAAATGTTTTTGAGTTGCTGTAGGCTTGAAAAGCGCTAAATGACTATAGTTGTTTTGTTAAAAATGGAAAAAGTTAGAATTAAGGCTTGTTTATTAGTTTTGTACTGGTTACCTTTAGTTCGCTTATGCATGAAGTAACAGTGTAAAAGTGAATGTATGTTCTCAAAGGGACAGATGAAAGAGTGTAGTCACATGCCAAGACACCACAACACCACTGCCATTAAGGACATTCGTCACTGTGTCCTAGTGAAAGGAGGACAAATTAAAAAGACCTTCGGTGGTGAAAATGTGACAAAGACACTGTTTGGCAGCTGAGGAATTAAAGTCTTAGATAAAAGCAGTTTGCTTTTGCTGAGAGCTCAGCTTATAGGCTTGTTTAGGTGGATTTATTTGACATGTAGACTGCAGGACAGTCAGCCAGTTCTGCTACTACTATGAACAGTCTTTATGTTCCCTCTGAATTGTACTGTGTGGGTCATTGTGCTGCAAGCTCCAGTCCAACTCACTGAATGAATGAGGCCCTGTAGGCTGCTTTCTGTTGGGTGCACACATCCTAAATTTTGACAAATGCTTTCAATAACATGTAAATTTTATCTGCAGCTTTAAAACTGAAACGTAACCATATTCATATTACATATCATTCTAAGGCCTGAAAACAGCATGTCAGATTTTCATAGGTTAATAATATGAAGGAAAGGCAGTGCAAAAAGTCTGTGTTTTGTAAAAGACCAGGTGAAGTCAGGTAATTGGTGGCGTGTTGTTCCTGGGGTCCTGCTGTTAAGTGCCTGGTCATTAGAGTCAAATTGAGCTTGGATTAGAAATCTGGAGACCAGTCGCAGGAAATGGAAGATAAATTCCAATCCAGGGAGAGAATCTGCACTGATTGGTCCTGTTTTTCTCCAGGGCTTTCCACTTTGATCAACAGGCACTTGAGAGTTGGAACAGGAGCAGATGTTAATTGCGGCACCCGCACCACACACACACACGCGCACACACACGCACGCACGCACACACACACCATAACAAGAAGCCTTTCTCTAATTTATCTCTGTGCTTCTCCTGCCCTTATCCCTTCTCTCTGTTGTCACTGTTACACACCATGTGTAGAGTGGGGGTCTGACCACCCCAGGATTCTCCTCCTGGGTGCATGGCTGTGGCCAGGGCAGGCATGAGACGCACGTATGGGGTGGGACTGAGGATGCAAAAACAATGGGCGCAGCCCAGCAGGACGGGCCACCCATGAGACCGTGCTGGAATTGGACACCCCTGGACGTGTGAAATGGAGTTTGAGTCTCTCTGGCAGGAATACAGGCTGATGAACTGGACCCGCCGTCAGCACCGAGGGACCGGCTGGCCCTGTGGCTCACGGCTCCATCACCAATTGTCACTGCGAGATGTCTTTCTTTATATTAATTTTCCCTCCTTGTCTGCTGGGAGATTCTTTCCGTGATATAATCTGCCTAAAAATAGGCAGGCTCAGTGATGCTGGGATCTCAGGGGGCTTTTATGATGTGGCCTGACACCTGAACCCAGGATACAACCGTGTCTATCACCAGGCGGTCCTTGGTCTTGTCTGCAGCCACTTCCAAGATTAAATATCTGTTGTCAGAGCCTCCTGCTGTTAAGCCCAATGTACAGCCATTTCCCTGTTTTATTGTGACATTAAGTATCAAATGGACCACGCAGCCGTCATATGCATGTTCCACAACAAGTATACAGATGCCATGAAATGCTGTTTAGTCTGCATAACTGAGTACATAGAACTTTTATATTTAACCTTTATTTTTTATTTCCATTTATTTTGGAGCTAAGCTCATACACATTATGCAGCTGGTGACAGAGAGAGGGGTGAACAGAGAGAATGTGGTCATGGTCGTGTTTCACAGGGGTCAGAGTTCAGGATGCAAATGAATCTGTCAGAAAAGTGTCATCTCTCTTTACCTTTGAGAAAAGTGTCATCTCTCCTTACCTTTGTTCCTGCCCATTAAAGTTGGCAAAATAATCCGCAAGCTTTTATTGAAGTTTCATTTGAAAAAAAATTCTTTGTTCCAGGTGAGACTATTTTTTTCATTTTAATACAATTGTAATACAATTTGTTAGTAACAGCTCAGTATACAAAAGGAATGCATTTATAAAAGGTTTGTTTTTATTACAATGTATTGCCCAGAGCCAAACTTCCCAAGGTTCAGCCACAAAAGGGCGTGGTCTGTGCAGGGGATGTGAAACCTTCTTCGTGCTCAGTGAAGCGCGGAGGTGTTGATGTACATGGAAGATGTTTGCCGTTGGGCTTGAAACAGAATTTACACCTTTGTGGATCCCAATCAGAGGCAGGTTTGTCACATCGGAGCCAGAGAAGATCAAAAAGCCATTCAAGACAGCAGGGAGAGGAAAAGGCGGGACGTGTGGTGGAAGAGGACGTTTTGAGGACTCTGGGGGATCTCTGTCCCATTGCCTTCTGTGTGAGTCGGTGCAATTTAGGTAAATAATGAAAAGTTGAGCGGTGGAATAGCTGTTATTATTTTTTGTGGCTAGTTTGCATAGAGCGATGTCTTTTATCTGGCTCCCACGACAGATGCCTAATGAGAGCTCAGCTTTACCCATTTTTTCCCTTTTCCTTCTAATGTTTTGTGTTCATTTATCTATTTTTATCATCACCTGTGCCTGGCACACAGGATTAAATTAAAAAGCTTATATTCCTGCTGGTGCTGAGCTAGGAACAGTTAGACTTTTCATAACCCAGCGTGGCATTCCAGGTCAGTATCAGCTGCATTGCTAATTAGCTCTTCTGCAGGTTTTAATCTACGGAGCTGCATCATTTCATTAGATGGGGTGTAACACCAGGGCTGCAGTATGATAGTGTCAGATGGCAGGAGAAATTCAAGTTAGAAACAGGTGAGCGGGGAGACCTTTAAATAGAAACCCTGAGAAACAGCTCTAAATGCTCTTTTTCCTATTGGTAGAAGTGCTTCATACAAAATCTGATCCTGGGGCATTAACTCTTTTCTCCCCAGCCTCCACTGCTGGTCAATGTGTACTGTGCAAAGGCTGTACTTTTCACGTTAACCCATTGTTTCACAAGCTTTCAGCTTCAGCGGAGCTGAACTTCATCCCCAGGCTTTCGAACTTTCGCAAAACATGCAGGATAGACAACCTGATGAAAAATGTAAGGCATTTTGCATTTAAAATGTGTGGTCAGCCATTGGATTTGTCTGTTTACATTTTTAATTTAGCAGCTGCACTTCATGAAAATTGATCATGTTCCTTCATTAGTTACCTGTTAATTACTCCTGGGATGTTACAACAAAGTGTTACTGTCTACACTCAGTATTATATTTTCCAGGATCTGTGGTTACACATGCAGAACTGTGTTAAGCAGTAGTCTGTCAGAGGCCCTGTCCTGAACACAGTGCTCCATATGGTGTGCGGACTCGATTTTATATCTGGTGTTAGTGTGCTCCTGAAGGCTCATGCATGTTCCTCCTGCCTCTCTCAAAGCTCACCACTGATCTGAGACAGGACCCTTTAAGAAGATTAACACTCTCTTTAATTGTTTTGGCATTTGCCCACCTCTCTGGTTGCATCAGCACTTAATGAACTTTCCAATTAAGTGGATTATTTGCAAAGGTTTCTGAAAAGGTTTGCTTTCTTGGACAGAAAATCTAATTAGACTCAGTTAATATTGGGACAGACAAGCCTGACTTTGCATACTAATTGATGGGGTACAATCAATCTGTAGACCTTGTGTTATCCTCTCTACCTTTTAGCTGCCTTGTTAAGTCCCTGGGGAGAAACAAGCGTATTTTCTACGGTTCAAATTAATCAAGGGAATCTGGAACTTTTGTATGCTAATTTTCCATCTTCATTAGCATTTTCCAGCAGCTTGTTACCACTGGGACCACTGAAACCACACATCCTCCACACTTGTAAGTTAAAAATATTTCATGTGTTTAATGGATGTTCGATCTTCAGTCAAGAGCCACACTGGAGGGAGAATTCCTGTTCTAATTCGTAGTTTTTCATTAATGGACAAGACATGACGTGGAGTGCAGTCTTACATTTTGAGTTACCTGGCAACACTCTTATCCTTTCTGATTTATTCCTAGTTCAGTGGAGCACACAGTAACTGTGGAATACTGACCTACATGTTTCTTGCAGCCGCTAAGGTTTATGACTCCTCCTAGGTAGATCTCCTAGCTAGAACTTTCTCTAGTTCCTTCTAAGCTTTTTCTGTTATGCTCATGGTTTTTTCTTTTCCAATTTTCACAATAGTTTACAGGCAGAAATTGAAAAACGTTGTCAAGTCCCTGCCATATTTTTATGATTCTACACACTATGAAACACACCAACACACATTTGTTCATTGATTTTTAAAGAGCTGACTCAAGTTTGGGTCACAGAGGGCCTCAAGCCTGTCTCAAGCAACACACACACACACACACACACACACACACACGAAAAAACCCAGGGCTGGTTCTAACTCCACAATTGCGCAGGTGTAAAGCAGTAACTGAAAATAAAATTGATAAATAAAGTTAAATGCCATGTGGTTTAGAATCTAGAAGAATAAAAACAATGAGTTCCATTTCCTTATGACAGGATTTTGTATTTGAAAGCCCACATGACCTATTTCCCTGCCATAGTATGTTGAACAATAATAACGAATTACAATAAAATTAATAAAATGCATCATACACTATCTTTTCTGAAAACCCATTCTAAATTTAAACAAGTAAAAATAAATTGCCATTGTTTTGAAAGGGAAAAATAACAATGCATGGATTAAGTCCTGATGCCAAACTAGATCCAAGCACATAATTTCACTTGCATAATTTTTGAATTTAAATTTTTTTTTTCTGGATACTGTTTGAATAAATGTTGTTACATGTAATTTTCAGTTTATCTTCCAGTCTTTGGGTATTAGAAGTCAAGAGCAATTACACTAAATATTTGACTTAAAAATTCAGGTAGTGAAGCAAAAAAGCATAAAATGTTTCTGATTGTGTAAATTTTTTCCGAAACACTACACCACCAAACCTTGTGTTACGGTGGTGAGATAAATATTCATTTTGCTGTACAAACATCAATTTCTGCTAGTGAGTGGGAGAAAATTAGTTTTACATTAGAACCAACTATAAGCACTTCATTGTTTAAAAGAATCTACTGGCTTCTTAAATTACTGGTTTATGAATGAACACACAAAGAGCTGACTTCTGGCAGGGGGAACAATTTAGTTACAGTGTAGTCAGCAGTGACTAGAAGAAATGCCTTCATAGATACATGTTTAAACATCGTTTAAAGCTAGGCACCAGAATGGAAGCTATTATTGTAGGAAAACCACAAGCAGATCGTAATTATGGCTTGAACAGGATCTAATTTTGTAAAACTCAAACACAGGGCAGTGACACCTATAGTGTATCTTTAAACAGAATTACTAGAGAACCAAATAAAGACTAAATCTCATCAGACAATTGCACTGCTGCACTGACCCCTCTCTGGTATTTTTACCTACAGTGATGTACATTGTTTGCAGGGGTTTATTGTTCCTGTTTGTACGGTTGGATATTTACACAAATGTGATCCTGAGTAACAGTGAGCTCCAGGCTACCTTGCCATCTGCTGTCATGTTCTCACTCGTGGTGGAATGCCTGGTCAGCCATCCCACATGCAGTATACACGATGAAAGGGAAAGGTTTACTGCAACGCTCTGTCTTTAAGGACAAGACACTGTTCCTAAAAATCTGGCACCTTTAAGCACCTCAGTCCGTAGTTGCCTTCTCTGCTGCTCTTACACACGTATCAATAAAAATGACTTCCTGACCTGCCTCTTTATTACTTACTCTGTATTTAATGGGTTTAACCTTAACTGTTTATTTGCAGTTATAGGACCAGCAGCTGTCAGAGACCTGCCTTATAGACCTGCATACACCTGTGTATGCAGTCCAGTGTTTTACTTTCCTTTTTTCATTTCTTCACAGGTTCAAGGATGAAGCGTCTGATTTTCACGAGGAGCCTGAGGGAGCTATGCTCTCTGTATGGGTCACTCTGTGAGGTGGACTCTTATAGTTCTGCCCCACTCTACAGCACAAGGGCTGTTCTGTGCCTTACAGCAGCCAAAGGCCAAGATCACAATACATCAGTCCCTATTCCTGGTGGAAAGGAGATAGAGAGGGATGTTGACAAACTGAAGTTTACCCCACATTGCAGGTGCTATGCTTACAGCGCATTATATGGCTCAAAGTTAGACTATAATTTATTACTGCCCTCTGCTTGTGGGAGATGTTGTGGAGGGGGAGTTGGGGGGTGAACACTTATGTTCTAACCCACACTACAGGAATTAAGCCATGCTGAGCTTTGTCCAGGCAATCCTGTTCTTCCTCACGCAGAAACCAAGTGCCTTGTTTAACTTACTGAGATTAAAGACCAGCACGTTCCATACCACAGGTTTTAAATCCGTTCATTTTGTTAGACCCCTGTGTTTTGAGCAGAATCCCCGCATTCCCTGAAAATGCCTTCCAGCACGTCAGACGTCAGATCCTGGAGGGGTCGGCGCTAAGTAAACACTGCATGTCATTAACATCGTTAGTGCTTGGCCGGTTTTGTCCGTACGTTTTGCTTCCAGGGACAAATGCTGCTTGCCGGTGGTCTAATAAGAAAAATAGCCGGAGCTGAAAAAGTCTGGCAGGCTGCCGGCGTGAAAGCAGTAAATGCGCCGGCTAACGTGAACCTGCGTGAGAGTCCACTCGACATGCCGCCTGTAATTGATGGTTTTGTGGACAGCTCGGCAGCCGCGTTGATGCCTAAGCAGAATCACTGGAGCTGCCTAAACGCAAGATGAATGACAGCGTAGTTGGCCCCTGTCACACACTCAGAGGGAGAAGTAAAACCGGGAGCGAGCACGTTTGGTCCACAGCTGCGTCCTGCCTGAGAGCAGGGACGTTAACACTGTAAAAACTGTAATTTGTGCTTACCGGTTGTGCCGTATAAAAAAGGGTACAGTGCTCCTTCAGGGCGAGAAGTGGAAGAAATCAAATCCACGTTTTTTTTTTATCTGTTCAACTTGGAAGAGCTCTTTCTGATTCTGCTGCAAAGATCTCCCAAAAGCACGGACAAAACGTCGCACGTGTTGTCTTACAGGAATAAACACGTTAAATCATTGTGAAAGTGCAGGACAGTATGTGTAATACATAGACATTATATGTGTATGCACATACATATTTGTGATATGGCTGTCTATCAACCCCATTTATAAACGCACGTGGCTTAACTTTGTGCCTTTAGACGAGTTGTGTTTGAAGGAGCCCATCCACAGCAACACCTCAAACAGCAGATCGCTATTAAAGTTAATTTTCCCTTGGCGCTCCTGGCAGCAGATTGCATCCAGGAAAAGCCATATGTTGTTCCAGTGACAAAGCTGTAACAGAGAGGCGTTTCGAACAGATTGCTTTCCTTAACTTCGAGCAGGAGTTTTGTGTCTTTCTGATGCGCTGTCACGGCTTACCTCTACTTGTGCAGGAGACACATATCAGCAAAATTATTTTTGTGCAGCAAAGCTCATAAATTCATGTGAAAAATACAGACAGTGAGTTTAGTTTCAAGTGTTGCTTAAATGGATGCAGACACGTAGGAGTAAAAAGTTTGCTTTTGTTTTTCCTTACTTGGCTGAAGCAATTAGTCAGATTAGTGTGAAGGACACATGGACCTGAACACTAAACTAGGGAACAGGAGGAGGCCATGGATTAGATGCCAGCCCAACATTTTCCAACAGTGAAAAGGCTATATTGATCTGTGCCGGCTACACTTCAGCCAGTCAGTCATCAGAGAAGGAAGCAATATCTACACTCGGTGCCTGTTTCACATTCATTTCTTTAATTTGTTTGCAATAGTATGGTATTCAAAGCACAACACTGTTAGCATTTAATTTGTTAGCACATTTTCACTGCATTCTTTTCTGGATGAAGCATGAACATTTGGATTACTTAGCAGTGTCAGATGACACGTGTGTGTGTGTGCGTGTCTTTCTGAGTTACTGTTTTAGGTACAGGGGATGTCTAGGTGCTCTGGGCCAAAAGTGTGGCAAACAGGAGCAGAGCTAACTGCAGTAGAATGAGGAAGTTTGGCTGTTCCATGAAGGCTCTGAGCCAAGGGGGGGGGGGGGTTAGCGTTTTAGTGAACATTTTATTTTTTATAATATGCACATTTATTTTGGAAGTTGGATTACTTTGATTTAGTTATGCACAAGTTATGCTGTACTGGTAGTTCAACAGGCTTGTCCTGTTGAGTTAATTGTAACTATTTGGTTTATCTTTGGTGTTTCCCCCTTGTGTTAACTGGGTGGGCCCTGCTGCTGTTTGCATAAGTACAAGGTGTGATTAAAAGGTTCAGAGAATAAGCCTGTAAGACAATAAAAATATACTTCATTTTTTATATTTGGCTGCTATACCCTTCAAAGTAGCCCTGTTGTGCAGCTATACACCATGGCCAGCACTTCTGCCACACGATTGCTCTCTGGAAGTCTCTTTCTTTAAATCCATCGTGCACGGTTTGCGATTCACATTGAATGTGTTCTAAAGTTTCAAAATGGCAGTCCTTGAACTTGAACTTAAACTTTGGGAAGAGGGAGAAATCAGAAGGGGCCAAACCTGGTGTGTAGTGTGACTGGGGAGCAGCAATCGTGTTGCAGCCACGAAAATCATGTGTTTTTAAGGCTGTGTGAGCAGGGATGTTGTCTTGATGGAGGGTCGACGTTTTGAAATCGTAGAAGAATAATCAGTTGCATCAGTAAGACTGTAGAAACAGAAAAAGGATGTGGGTCATGTGTGCGGGTCTTTGTCTCACACTCTTACACAGGCGCGAGGCCTCGGATTGGCCTGCCAGTGACCATCACAGGTCTCTACACGCCATCCTCTCTGTCTGCGCTGGGCCAATTCTACACAAAAGGGGGTGAAAGGAGTGTAGGATGAGCAGTGGAGAGACAAGAAGTCAAAGGTCAAAGAGGTCAAAGAACAAGCAGGCTGACATCACCCAAGTCCCAGTCCAAAAATAGCCGCACTGACAAACCCAGACAGGCGACCCAGAATGGCAGTACAAACAGTTTTGCGTCTGCCTAGCAACGGAAATCACAACACTTCATAAAGATATTTATCAAGCAATACAACCCTCTCTTAATTTATTAACTGCAAAATACACATCGCCATGACGACTTTGGGAGAGCGCACAACAGCAATGTGCTGAATCTGGGTGAAAGATGTCAATGACGCCTCTAACAGCACCGTCACTATTGATAAGTCTGGTAATGAATCCAAGCTGGCTTTGATTCTGCTGGTCGTCTCGTTAGGGTGGAATGGGTGACCTAGATAGATTCATGGATGATGGATATGTGTGAGTTATGTTAGCTAAACAGTCACAGTTCTCCTGATCCAATATCGTTATTATTAATTCCCAAAGCTATGCAGTTAATAATTATAATTTTAATAATTTGTACTTAAAATCATACATGTTGGTTAATAACTGTGGTGGGTTGGCGCCCTGCCCTGGGTGTCCCCTGCCCTGGGTGTCCCAGGCTTCCCGCAACCCTGAATTGGACAAGCGGTACAGAGAATGAATGTATGGATGTTGGTTAATAAGTCCTTACCAGTGGTTCTTTGTGGTAAAATATGAAACAAGGCTCCCTTTTGTGACTTAAAAATTTGACATTCTTGTTACATGCATACGAGCCATTAAGGCAACCTGCCTGTGTAACAGTTATGCCTGTGCACTCTTGCATTTGATTCATAAAATTGCAAGGTTGCCAACTTTTAAACTTTTGGCGTAAGACTCACTTTTTTACATGCTTCAAAAAATCTTGCGCTGATTAATGGTCAGTAAAGAGTGTCTCCCACTGCAGGCCACTTTGTGACTCGCACGGCACGCCAGCATGTCAGAATCACCAAAACTGTGAGAGCAGTGTGACAGTTGGCAACCCTCAATATAAATACTGTTAGACAGGGTGGGTGGGCAGGGCCTAACTGCATATTTTTTGCTGTTCCTGGGGGTTTAATACTTCCTGTGTGTCTAGATTCTGCCCCCTCTGTGCTATGGCATGTGAGTTAAAAGCTGCAGTTTAATGGTGAATGTGTGATCTACAAAAACAAGCTGCCTTGTTTGGAAGGGCATGACATTTGACCTCTTTTTAAGATGCAAATACACAGTTGGTCAAAGGCTCTCCATGCAGATTGATTGGCACAGATCATTTTATTGACATGTGCTTAAAATATCTTTCACTGCAAGCCTGACAGGCCAACACCAGGTGATGACATCAGCAGTACCCTGTTCTTTATTCCCATGAGAACCACCGTGTGTCATTGCGCACCAGGCCGAAAGTGCCAACGGCATTAAGAAATACATTGTGAGGGTGAAGTTCTGGCCATCTATTGACAAAGTATTGAATGAAAGCGAGGTCACTGATTTCCCTTTCTACTGCTGTGGCTTGGTCCCAAGTTTGTCAGCAGTGACCTAAGTGAGTCAAAAAAGGAATTCTTTGTGACCTGTAAATTAGATTTTGAAATTTAATTGCACTGACAACTGTAAATGATTATAAAATGATTTAGTGAATAAAATCTTAATGGTTAAACAAAGATTTAGATATCACATGATAAAATGGCTCAACACAAAACAAAGAAATAATATGATTTCATAACGTCCTTCTGTGGATCTTTGGCAGTGAATTAACTGGATGCACGAATGCGGAGACCATCTGTTTTCTTGAGGCATTTCCATGGCATTATAAAAAGGCACAAAGCAGTGGCGTGTCCATCGCTCCTCCATCAATGGCAAACAACCAAGACTTGGTATGTGCAGCTGCTAGAACAGGGGCAGCCCTGGCATGGGTACCCCATGTGTCTAGGCATGTTCACCCATTTAGGACACATGAAGAACACATAATTGTTTCTAAGCACCTTTGTCATGATACCTGGTGACACCTTCAGGTTCACCTCCAAGCCAAAATTTGTCTTAAGCAGTCTGAGCTTTGCAGGCATTATGTAACAAACTGCGTTTAAAATATAATCCAAAACATTTGAGACCCCTTTTTTTTTTTAGCTCAGGCACGAGAGATGAAAAGGCAAACTGGTGCTAACTCAGCAGTGTGATGGATGTTTGAAGTCTTTGAAATCTGAGATCTTTTAAAATCTCTTTTTGCAGAGCTGTTGGATTCATCTCTATACTGACTGCTGGAGCAAGTACCTGTATTTGACCCTGCCAAGAAACGACACAGGGCAGAAGAGTTAGGCAGCTATCGCCCGTTACTGAGCTTCAAAAAAATCAGGCTGCTGTGTATGCTAGTGCCCCCTACTAATTATAGGAAGAGTCAAGCCAGTGTGCAAGGTAGCGCCCCCTACTGGTTATTGAAAGAGTCAGGGCTAGCACCCTCACTAATTATATTGGAAGATTGCAGGAGTCAGGCTGCTGTGCAAGTTACCCCCTGATGATGTTTGTAGCCATATACGTGTGTGCTTGGGTGTACGATCATATTTCAGTTTGTATTTGCACACACTTATATGCTTATGTTAACATGAATGCATCTGTCAGCATATGCATATTGTATGTACTTAAACATGTTTGTAGTGTGTATGTCTACATGTGTATTCTATCTGTTTTTGGGGAACATATACTTTCAGCACAGGAAATATACATTAAAGAAATCTCTGCCTATGACAGAGATTTGCCTAAAAAAATGATCACATGTCCCCAGGACCCAAAACTTCCCAGTTGTGTGGTTTAAAGTATTTGCACGAGTGTTCAGATTCTGATTTCTTAATTTGTTCTTGTGATAATTATGAGAACTCTTTCCCTGAAAGAGCTTGACAAATTCTAAATGATTTAAAGCCTTTGGAGACATGATGGCAGGGGGAAAACAGTAAGTGGGGCTGTAATTTTTATCACACAAGGAGTGTTCCCAGATTTTGATCTGCCCAGTTTAAATGTTGAATTATGGGCACTTTCGACCACTTTGTGTGGGGCCTGACATCCCTCCTATACTGTCCACCATAGAGTTCTGTATGCGCCACACTCACTCTGGGGTATGGGAAAGCTGGGATACTGGAGGAACTTCTCTGCCTTCCCCATTGCTGAAAAACAGACACTGTAAAAGGTGTTCTTGTCACATTCAGAAAGCACAAAGACCAATCAGCAGATTCAGTCAGCGGTCAGACGGGGCTTCCACAACCCTCTCACATCATGTGGCACCGTAGAATGGGATTGTGTTAATCAGACAGAGTCAACTGAGTTACTTTGGCTGCAAGTATTTTTAACATATAAAATTCAGATAGCGTTCAGATAGCATTCAATGGATCATTTGCAGGCTTAGGGTGCATTTAGAATGCATTTTGAAAGGGTAATTATATTTTGTAGTTATGACAGGCAGCGATTTCCTTTGTGACTTGGTTCATGCTAAGCCAAATAGGCTGTGAAAGCTCTGGAAGATGGTTGGCTGTTGCAGGAGACACCTGCCAGGGAGCTGTTCCGGCTCCAGGAACCAGCTCTCCTGTGCCTCATTTAAGGCCTGCAAAACTGGGTAACAGCTGAGCCTCTCTAGAACCGTAAACAGGGCCTAATCCAATGCAAGCCTGCCAGGAAGTTCCCTGAATCACAATTCACTTTGTTCCCTGTTCCATACTATGACAAGTGTGTCGCTGTTTTATACGGCAGTGAGTATGTCCCTGTTCCACACTGTTCCACACTGCAGCGAGTGTCTCCCTGTTCCACACTGTTCCACACTGCAGCGAGTGTCTCCCTGTTCCACACTG
>JABJVR010019543.1:17072-31576 GCA_025773905.1 Chitala chitala
CTGCAGCGAGTGTCTCCCTGTTCCACACTGTTCCACACTGCAGCGAGTGTCTCCCTGTTCCACACTGTTCCACACTGTTCCACACTGCAGTGAGTGTCTCCCTTGTTCCACACTGCAGTGAGTGTCTCCCTGTTCCACACTGCAGCGAGTGTCTCCGTGTTCCACACTGTTCCACACTGCAGCGAGTGTCTCCCTGTTCCACACTGCAGCGAGTGTCTCCCTGTTCCACACTGCAGTGAGTGTCTCCCTGTTCCACACTGTTCCACACTGCAGTGAGTGTCTCCCTGTTCCACACTGTTCCACACTGCAGCGAGTGTCTCCCTGTTCCACACTGCAGCGAGTGTCTCTGTGTTCCACACTAAGAAGTCTCCCTGTTTCATTCTACGGTGGAGTTTTTTTATTCCACATGACAATTACAGAGCTGGATTGATTCTTGGGATTTTTAAAAATGACCCGAGTCTAAATTCAATTGTTGGTTCATGCATGGAGTAAAGTTTGACCCTGGCCAGAGATGCAAAAAGAATACAGAGTAAACCCACTATCACACCAAGAAAGTCAACATACCTTTTCATCCATTATTGCTAATGACTTCATGGATATATGGGAATTTCATTGTAGCTCTGTGTAATTGTAGTGCTGTAATCGTAACTGTAATTAAAGATGCCTTAGGTTAAACAATATTCATGCATGGCTTTTTATACTCTGCTAATACCAAACTGACACTGATGACACTGTCACCTGCAGGAGGCAGTCAGTGGTCATATCCTGTGTTCATTAAGGACAAGCAAATGTTTCCATTCCCACGGTTCTGATGGCTGCTCTACTGATCAGATTGCTAATGCACTAATGAAGATGTGTCATCCACACATTACCTGAGGGTACCATAGCCAGTCGGGGATCACAACATGAGACTGTTGAAGACAGTGTTCCCCTCCGAGAATATGCTTGGCTGTCACAGGGCTGATGGGTGCTGTAATACACAGCATGCTAATGAAGATGCGTCTGTGTCCTTATTCAAGTGGAAAGCAAAACCCCGCCAATAAGTGTTATTTGGCTGTCAAGGCACACCTGGAGAAATGGTGATGAATATTGCTGCATAGAGAGGGAACCAGAGATGTTCAGATGGTGACTGCGTACCTCACTCTGACCTGTCACATAGGTATGTTGGCTGAGCAATTGGGCCATGGTGTTTGTGAGCACGTGTGGCTGCAAAAAACCGGCTTCAGCTGCTGGAAATTCATTCAGGTTTCCTCAGGTTCATGAAGAGAGGAAAAGAGTACAGGCGTACCAATAAGACATCTGAGTCAGTGAGGGAGCTGCTTCCTTATGGCGTTTCAGGTCCGTCGTGCTCGCGGTGTGTGGTAGGAGGTGAGGGCCACTGGCCTGGCCGTGAGCTGGGACTCCTGTCCTCACACCTGCCAGTGCCTGGCCTGCCCCGAGATTGTCTTGCTTCCTAAAGCTGTCCTCCTGCTTGTGGCCACTGTACTGTCGGCACTCCTGTCCTCTCATTACAGTGACGCTCCAGTGTGCTTTGGCACCCCCCCCCAAACCCCCCCAACCATGCTCCTCTTGTCAGGAGGACACGAGCATGACTGACTCTCACATTCGGGTGTGGCTTCATGCCTCAGGTGACCCATTATCTGTAATTATGTAATGTGGAAAATGGAACTAAACAGAGCTATGTCATGCATGAATTAATTCACAATGTTTTCAAGTTAATCGGCACTGTTGTTGAGCTTGGTGTCGTTAATTATTGGTCACTAGGATGCTAGTGAGATACAACATGCCTCTGGGGTTTCTTTGACTAGATACCTATCGGAAAATGATTTGTGATTAGTAATTTGCTGTGTCGTGCCCCAGCAAACGTTTCTAGAAACAACATGGGAGAAAAATTTAATATAATGATGACCGTCTTTAAGTCCAACCTGACTGAACTGAGACCCGGGCCTGGGGTAGTTGGAGCTGGGGGGGTCTTTGTATATGCTGTCTTCCAGGCTATAAAAGTTCCAGCCAGCCCATGTGTAATTCTCACTAATTATGTCTCCATTCCATCCCTAAAATCCTTTCCCTGAGTTTGAAGTGTTGTAAGAAGTAGACCTGGATACTGTTTTAATAATCCCACTGGGCCCAATTTAGCAGATAATTCAGATGTTATAGACAGTTTTTTTTCCAAGTCCAGTTCAGTTTAAAAGCTTTGTTGTGACTTTCTTCCCGTATAGGAGAAAAATTGGACGATTTGTTCAGACAATTTCTCTATCCCCGGTTTCCTCATTACCCCAAGTAACTAAAAATGTGAAAAAAAAATAAATAAAATAATGCAGTAATAAATAAATAAAACAAATGCAGTTGCTACTGTGGGATAAACTGAAGAAACTATAAACAGATTGCCACTTTATTTGACTAACAATCCATTAACACATGGAATTTTGAATAACAGTTTTACATTGGGTTTCTTTTCTTTATCCTGAAAACAATGGAACAGCAAATAGAAGAGGATTTCTCTGGTTCTGATGCGCTGAAAGGTCACATTTTAGAGACAATGTTTTTTTTTTTTATCACCATGATTGTCTCCAGAGCCAAATGCTTGCACACACCCCACAATGCTTGTCGGGCTGAATTAGGGCTCCTGTGTGTCAAATATATGCTTGGATTTGGTGAGGTGACACTGTAAATCACTTATCCTCAGTTATGAGTAAGGATGAAAGAACAGACTTTTGAATATTTTATTCCATTACGATGTAATGAAGTGTTTTGCTGCTATGGTGTGGCTTGTATTAGTAACCTTGTGCACTGGTCTCACCCTGTGTCCGTGGGCGAGTTGATAAGAAGGGCCCTTTTTAGCAATGACTAGGACTTATTAATGTTCCACAAATAACCCAGTGGACTTCTCTCTCTAACAGTTGCTCGTTCCTGAACTAGCTCAGAACCATTCAGTGCACTAATTGGACTGGTGTGAGCCATTAGAGGCAGAGATATTTAAGGCTCTGGTTTGCTTGGGAGCAGGGTTAAAGATAGGCTGTAAACACCAGAGCCACACTTCACCTGAGCACGATGATTTTTAGTTCCATTGGCTCTTTCATCCAGTTAGAGATAAGACAATTAGGAAATCAGGCTGCAGTTGTTTTCCTGTTCTGATTGCTTTGAACTTTTATGTAGTATTGGTCGCATTTAGTGTATTGTGCACCATCTGAGCGGGATGCCTTCGTAGAGCAGCTGACTCCTAATGTATCCTGAGGGACACCTAAGGCCAATGAGAGCTGCTTCACCACCAGTAGCAAAGGAGGACTGAATTGTGATATTTATACCATATTACTAGTGCCAATCAAAGTCTCAATAAGTACCACTATATTCTGTAATGTTAGCATGCCCAGGAGGGGCTGGGCAGACAGTCAACCTTGGGCCCCCAGAGGTTTTTTTTTCCACACTGTGGAGTTTTTGGTTCCTCTCCTCTGTTGTTGTCTGGCTTCATTCATTTGTATTAAATCTTCCAGTTTTTTCTTCAATATCTGCAATTTCTTGCATAAAGCGCTTTGAGGCACATTGTTGTGAAAGGCGCTATATAAAAATGAATTGAATTGAATATTGTCATATGTCATTGGCACAATGATAAAACTTGCAAAGTGATGAGTAAGGTTGGTATTGGATCCTCAGGTTCTGCGTGGACTAGCAGTGCTTTTGTCGGTTTTTCCTTCTGAGCATCACTAGTGTCACATGCTCACACACAGCAGGAAATAAGCAGCCAGTCAGCTGTCCAGTATCACGCACTGAGATATGCTGATTAACGGTGAACCTCAGAGAGAAGCAAAAGAAAAGCTGTTTTCCTGCTTCTTGTTTCTATGTCCGGTCACTAATAAACAGCAAGGCTGGGAATGGGATTCGTTAGGTTGGCGTCAGCAGACAGCTAATGACAGCTTGTTAGTAAGAGATGCTGGGCTTGCTCAAGGTATGCTTGGGATGTTGAGGCACTGTTGCTGTAAGATTATGGCCTTTGTGTGAGGTGTCGCTTCCTTGCTTCCTTCCTGCTCCCTTTGGGGCCTGACAGTGGTATCACGGAGCGAGCAGAACAAATTCTACATGCTGTAGGTCCATTTCTCTGGGCTTGATTGATGAAGGCTCTTTTGGAACAGATGTGAGAGCCGATTAACATTACATCTAGGTGTTGTGAGCTTGACGGCATGTCGAATGATGGATGTGCCTGCTGGAGGTTCCTGTTAACCTCGTCACCCCAAGTGTCTGTCATGCAGCACCCCTGTTATCGATCAGGTGGCTTCTGTGCCTGGTGTTCTGTGTTCTGTGCCTGTTTCACCAAGTAAAGGGGAGTGATGTAAGAGCATCGGAGATTGAAAAAATTCTACCTTCTCCATCTTCCTGGACAAAAACAGAAGGGTAGAAATATTACTGCATGATCAATATGTGGTCCCAGCTTCTGTGGGCATTTCAGATTACTGTAAAAGAATGACCTCACCCTCTTTTCTCTGCTGAAAACCAGTTCACTTCCAGGATAAACAAGCCAGGGGCTGGACACAGGAGGGTAATCAGGCAATCAGAGCTACTCCATGTGAGAAAAGCTACACAGCCAATTAAAGAGCTTCAAGATCAGCTGACTGCAGCGATGAATGAGATACCTGCTTAGTGACAACATCAGCTGAGTAGCATAAGGACAACTGATTAGTTGCCATGGAGGCATTTGTGGCAATAAGATGGGTTCTGAAATGGTCTCTCTTCTCATGACTCTGTACTAGTCAGTCTAATAATGACTGGGCTAAACATCTGTAGTATCAAAACATCTGTAGTATTTCCATTTGAGTGGCTCAGGATGCTGAAATGTCTGGACTCCTGTAGCCTGCCTCTGGTACAACATCCCTGAGTGAATCACTATTAATTGTTTACAGTTACTCTAAAATACATCTTTTATTTGTGTTCTCCCATGATTTGTTTTTGAATTTTCTCATCAGCATTTCTCTACAGCTAGCTGAAGTGCTGTATGTGTGCACAGTCTGGGCTGAAGTGCTGTGGTGTGCACAGTCTGGGCTGAAGTGTTGTGGTGTGCACAGTCTGGGCTGAAGTGCTGTGCGTGTGCACAGTCTGGGCTGAAGTGCTGTGCGTGTGCACAGTCTGGGCTGAAGTGCTGTATGTGTGCACAGTCTGGGCTGAAGTGCTGCGCGTGTGCACAGTCTGGGCTGTCTGCCTTCAGTCACTGCTCAAGCCCAAATGGTAGCATCCATTGATTTTCATGTGTTTGTCTGTCGTGAAGCGAAGGCTTGTTCTGCCACACAAGGGGGGACTAACCGGCCAGGGTATGTCAGCCAGTTGCTGCGACAGCAGATTCACACGCATATCAAGTGCCCGAGGGCTGCTGGCTGCCACTCTGGGTGTTTCTTCACATTTCCAGCGGATGTTTTGCTCTGTTTCACAGGACGGTGTCATTTGCAGCGTAAAAAGAAAGAGGGTTTGCAGAGAGTTTCATCAAAGGCGATGAGGCCAGCTGCCCTGTGCTTGTAGGCAAGCATGGCAGAGTCACTGTCAGCTGAATCTGCAGACAGAACAGAAGGGTCCTGAAAACATTAAAGCTTTTCTTGGTGACAAACTTAAGAAGGTCATTAAATCATGTTTTTTGTATAGCTGCAAGTATTATATATTTATATAAACTTGAATACTCATTTAACAATCTACATTGGCTTATATCCTGTGAATATGTTTTATTAAATTCAGCGTCCTGGCAAACAATGAGCTAATTTGCCTTTATTTTTAACTCTGACAATTTCACTTCTCGAAAAAGAAAGTTAATCATTCAGTGTCTGGGTGCTGTGAAAATCTACAAATTCCACAAAATCCAGCATTTTATAACCCTCTTCATACGCAAGACAATTGTTCAACATCCCCTTTGAACAGATTTATCAAGCAAAAATTTGTTATAGACCCAAACCCAGTGTCTTTTTAAAATCAAAACACAATGATAAAATGGTTAAGCATGAAGCTCATATACAGTGCGGTAAAACAAACCAACACATGCATATTGAACAGAAATAAACTGCAAACAAAAAGAACGGAACATGAAAATACAAACCCGATTTACTTTCCAGCAAAACAGCACAGCTAAAAATAGAAATGGTTACCAGGACTGTAATTGTTCTCTGTACTCTGCCTGTACTGAGCACATGTTGTGCTCAGCTCTTAAACAAGCTTTTTTGGCTGATATACTGTAGAAAGCGCAGTGACTTCTGTCGTTTTTAAAATTAGTTTTTTTTTTCAATTAACATGTTATTGTGTGGCGTTTGGAGGAGTGACACAGATTTTGTGACCTTGTCCATCGCTCCGTTTCCCTGGTTCCTTGGCAGAGTGTAGAATGAAGTTCTGTGCTTTCTTGAGGTTGAAGAGATACACAGATCTCAACAAGATCCATTTTGATCCATCATGGTTGATCTCTGTGAATCCAAGGTCTGTATGACCACAGAGGAGGGACATATTTTACATGTTTATTTTCTGTACATTTGTGAATGGAACAAACAGAGGTGTAGTAAATGTAAACCTAAACATGATTTTATGGTATCTAGTGTTATACTATAGATATTTTATTTATAATATTAAAAAGCATATTTTATTAATGTGTTGGATTAGGTGACTATATTTAAGAGAAATAATTTATTGATTTTTTTATTAAGTAAATGTAGTAACTGAGACTATTAGTTAGATGTCTTAGCAAAGAGCTTCACTGAAGCTAAATGTCTTTGGAATCAGCTGAAAACTGCCTGGAAAAGACTCAAAGTCTATAAGGTTAAAAAATTTAATTTCCTTTTTCTGGTCTTTTTTCCCTAACCTGCCGTGTCTTCTCATAATAAATTTCTCAGATTCATAATTAAGGGTCTCTGACATTTATCCACTTTACCCAGCAGCGCTGTCTAATTATGAATGTTTGTGGGTGTGTTTGTATCAGTGATGGCTGCTGAAGCAAAGTGCACAGAGTTTACAGTAAAATGTTCTTTTGTGTGCCTGTGATAACTCATTAAAAATGACTGACATTTACAGCTGAATGGAGGAAATAGGCAAGGTGTGTCATCGTAATCGGTTATGAAAAGGTCTCGCTGCACCTTCCCGTTTCAAACCCAACCACTATGAATTTCACCTTTAACTCAAATTCCACTGCAGGTCCAGGACATGCAGTTTAAGATGTATCTATCCTGCAAAAAATCTATGCTCATGATTATGCATTACTTTAAGAAACAGTGTTACACCTGATGTTATCCACTGCCGCTGCCTGTGCGTGGCATATGGACTTCATATCATCATTAACGTTTACAGGTGCCAAAAAGATGAGGTAAAATTGTATTTTGTTTGACAAACTCAGCATAAACATACTTAGCTCAGGTCTGGGTACAGTTATATTGAAAGCACTGATGAGATTGCCAACATGGAGGGAGAATATTTCCTGAGAAGCCACAGGCAACACAGAGCTACTTGAAAATGAGCTTCAGCTGTCTGTAACTGCAGGAGCAAACTGGCTAAGGGATGCTAACGTTTCATTTAATATGAAGTAGCACTAGTTAACATTTTGTGTTTGCTTCTTGCTCCAGGTGAACTTATCAGGCCAGACTTTGTGTTGGACACCTCTGCGCTGATCGATCAAAAGCCAAAGAGTGGACATAGCTCAATGGGCAGAAATGGAGAGACCTGCTACTCTGAAGGGGCCAGCTGGATTTGGGCTCACTGCCAGGACAGGTGGGTACAGGTAAACTGGGTGCAAAACGTTAGAGGCTAGACTTGAGCCCGCTGACAGGACAGGTGTGTACAGGTAAACTGGGTAACATATAGCATTATCATTCACCCATGTTTATTTTCCTTTCTGTTGTTTTCAGTTTCAGTTTTTTAGTTTGTTTTAGTGGCTGAACTGTAAATAAAAATCAGTGGTGTCTGATTCCTGGGGGGTATTGGGAAGTGCTACAACTCCCTGCAGGTCATCTTCACCATCATTACCATCAAAAGCAGTGCGACACTGTGCTTTACATATACATACTTTATATGTATTTTCAGCACTCAGTATCTTTGTTATATCAACACTTACAGTGGAGGGGTTGTGGCATGAATTTTTTGCAAACGGTTTCGAAAACACTGTCATGGGTTGGTGCCCTGCCCAGGGTGACCCCTGCGCCCTGCGCCCTGTGCCTCCTGGGATGGGCTCCAGGCTTCCCTGAATTGGATAACGCGGTATTGCGAATGGATGGATGGATTGATGGGTATTTTGAAAACGTTATTTATAGATGTAAATGTGGTTTAGTTTTTCTGCCATTGTTTATACACTACATATCCTGTTACTAATCATCTTCAACCTGCATCAAAACTTACTGCAGCAAAATTAGTGGTATCCCAGTTCCTCATTACCCTTTAATTGTTTAATTTAGAGTATATTTTCCCTGCTGCTGCACAAGCAACTTTGTGACACTGAGGGGAGGGAGGACTGAAATTGCACAAAACTTATTATTCTTCCCTTTAGGAACTGAATGTGCCTTAAGGTGAATATGTCAAAATAAGCCCTTTTAATAGAAAGGCCATTGATTACATTTACATTTATTCATTTAGCAGATGCCTTTGCTGACACCTCTGCAGACACCTTTGTGGTTCTGATGAAAGAGCACAAAATGCAACAAAAATCACGTCAACCCTAAAATGTCTGCTCTGAAACAGCAACCTTTTCATGTTCTTATTTGCACAGGTAGTACAATCAGAAACTATGAGATTTTATTGGGATGTCCTCTAGGACAAGCAGAAGGGTGATGATGGAGGTGCTGATGATGATGATGCTGATGCTGATGATGATGGTGATGATGATGATGGTGATGCTTGTACTGTATATGGAAGTGGGACAGTCTGTGTCAGCCAATCATATGCTCAGCGCACTCTCCAGCACAGCACGCCTCCCTGTTACGTTCCAGCCTACAGTGAGCATCACGCCTCAGAGCATGCTGGGACTCACATGTCTGTGATCTTTAGTCTGCCCTGAACACTGAGCTAAGAGCTGCCCGCTGAATGCAGCCTAAGGATGCCACTGTGGTTACTTGCTCCACAGCAGTGCTTGTATTTATCACGCCTATTGAAACGTTCCACTGTTTTGAACAACGTGAATCTTTTCGACAGAACATCTAAAAAGTAATCATAATAAGATGCATTTTCATCTTTCCCCTAACGCCTTTGTTTGTGATGAGGAAAATGCATCTTAAGTGCTCTACAGGTGTATAGGTGGAATGTCTCCCAGCCAGGTGTGAGTACACAGGTCAGTTCTGTTGCTCTCAGTGGTTAGTGACAGAGGAAGGTGCTGAAATGCCCAAATGCACCTTGAACCTGGACTTTTGCTGTGAAATAAAACTGCATCTGCAACAGTCAGGCACAGCTAATGAGCTGCAGGAAACAGAGAGAGACAGTGTTATCAGATACACACACACACACACACACACACACACACACACACACACACACACCCTCTTGTGTCTGATAGTGCTCTCTCTCTCTCTCTCTCTCTGCTGCTGCCATGGGACACTGCGGGTTACCCCTCTCTCAGCTGTGGAAAGATCTAAGACCCTCCTCCCCCACCCCACACATTTGCAGTGGTTGCTAAGCGGTCCCTTGGCGTTAGAGTGTACGCCGTGACTCATCCAGTGTGCATCCAAACAGCTGGATGTCAGCACAGCAGTAACAAATTAGACAACTGTCCAAACACCGATCAGCCAAGTAAACCTTCTGCTGAAATCAAAGCGGTTAACTTTAATGAATCTACCTCCTCATTCTGTGTAACTCATCTTTCCGGTTAGAAGTGTGTGAGCCTGTGTTGGTGTGTATGAGGTTACAAACTGTCGGTGATGCACAATGAAAATGCTAAGCACACTTCAGTTTATGGCTGCAGTATAAACATCCTGATTTTTTACTTTTTAATGTAACATTTGTAGGTACATCTATGATCTAATGGTGATTCAGATTTAGACCTATCTAAATCCAAACACATAGGCAATTAATTTTTTGATAAGCAGTGATGTCAAAATGGAACCACCATGGAAACTTGAGACCTCTTGGACCTGAATGACTCGGGAACGATGTGTGCATATCGTTCTTCGTGGTTATTCTGCAGAGAAAAAGCCAGATGTTGCAAACATAAATAGACATACCAATATTGGTACAAATTACACATGCTGTATAGTACCACTCTGTGGTCACACACTGCTCAATAATCATTCTGATAATAAGGCAGAAGTGGTGGAACTCCAGCTTAACAACTTGCCTGTAGACAGCTAAATTGTTCTTTGAAGTCTCAGAGTGAGGCATTGCAGTTGTACCCTTGTGAGGATAGACAACGAATGACCACTGCATGTATAAATGGGAGTCAGTAATAGTTACAGTCTGTTTGTGATTGCTCTTAATGTGTCTGATTGCTAAGCAAAAATAACACCTTTTGCTTTTCTGTGAAGTAGAGAAAAGCCACATTATCAAAGCAAGCAGATGTGGACTCAGCTAAATAAGATGAATTTTTGTAATGAAATCTTGCTGGTGGCCTTGGATCAATCAACCCAGCCACTGCTTTTCTTGTACAATCATCTATCTAGGTTTTAACATCGTTGGGCGACCTGCTGTCTTTCCTTATCCTACTGCTTTGTTGCTTTGTATTGACTTACATTTTTCCCTAGTTTTGAAACAATGACAGTTACAAAAAATATTCTGACTGTGATGTATTAGTGGGGATTGATTGAAAGACATTAACTTGAAGAGAATGGCTTCTCATTTAAAAGGAGAAAGTATCTGTAGTGAAGCACACGTTGGATGCATGCGATGAAAATGTGTCCATCTAGGACAGAAGCAGGAACTATATGTGGGTGGAAATGATGTATACATTTAGTACAGAATGTCTGCTAATGTTGTGTCTGTTTAGTACAGAATACAGAGCTGGACGTTTCTACTAATGGTGTGTCTGTCTAGTACAGAATACAGAGCTGGACGTGTCTGCTAATGGTGTGTCTATCTAGTACAGAATACAGAGCTGGACGTTTCTGCTAATGGTGTGTCTGTTTAGTACAGAATACAGAGCTGGACGTGTCTGCTAATGGTGTGTCTGTTTAGTACAGAATACAGAGCTGGACGTCTCTGCTAATGGTGTGTCTGTCTAGTACAGAATACAGAGCTGGACGTGTCTGCTAATGGTGTGTCTGTCTAGTACAGAATACAGAGCAGGACGTGTCTGCTAATGGTGTGTCTGTCTAGTACAGAATACAGAGCAGGATGTGTCTGCTAATGATGTATTTCTAGTACAGAATACAGAGTTCGATGTGTCTGCTAATGATGTATCTGTCTAGTACAGAATACAGAGCTGGACGTGTCTGCTAATGATGTATTTCTAGTACAGAATACAGAGCTTGATATGTCTGCTAATGGTGTGTCTGTCTAGTACAGAATATAGAGCAAGATGTGTCTGCTAATGGTGTGTCTGTCTAGTACAGAATACAGAGCAGGACATGTCTGCTAATGGTGTGTCTGTCTAGTACAGAATACAGAGCTGGACGTGTCTGCTAATGGTGTGTCTGTTCAGTACAGAATACAGAGCTGGACGTGTCTGCTAATGGTGTGTCTGTTCAGTACAGAATACAGAGCAGGATGTGTCTGCTAACGATGTATTTCTAGTACAGAATACAGAGCTCGATGTGTCTGCTAATGATGTGTCTGTCTAGTACAGAATATAGAGCTAGACGTGTTTTCCTATTTAGTACAGAATATGAAGCTTTGTGTGTCTGTTAATGATATGTTCATTTCTTTTTAAACGGGAACAAAGAAGAGATGGAAATTAAATGTATAGCTAACTGGTTTGATTCTTCCAGTATCCTGTATACAAAGTAGGACTTTGGTCAGGTCATGAGAAGACACACCTATATTTATTGGTTGACTATGTTAATTTATTTGTTAGGCATGAGGAACAGCTGCTAGTTAAAACTGCTTACAGAAATTCCACGACTTTCTATTCCTATTAGCAACTCTGGAAGACATTTCAGAAGTACTGCCTTTCCTTTCTGTACTGATAACGAGGGTTTCAGCAGACATCTGCTTTCCAGGTTCATTTTTAAGGCTCACGACATACCAGGAGATAAGTTGACAGAGAGGGTTACATGTTATACATATTAATTTGGCACGAGCACAATACTCCAGGAATTGTCTCATTTCAGGCGTGCAACCAGCTGATGAACAAGATATTCTCAGCCAATCACAGCAGGGGGCTCGTGCTCAAAGGGTGTGTCCAGGTGCATTCCAGTGAGCGATCACCAAGCAACCTGAGACAGGTGGGCTGGCTGTTAGCAGGTCTGTCTGAGATGCATCATCAACATTAACATGCAAAAACCATAATGTCTGCATCTTTAGTAAAGCATGCATTCAACAACACAATTACAAAAAAAAAAACACTTATTACGTTACCAGGGAATGTGCTTTAAAATATTAGGTCTCTACATCTCTGTTGAATAAAACATTAAAAGGCCTCCAATTGTCCTATTGTTACATTATTCTTCATAAAATAGAGGATATTAAAAACCAGTGACAAGAAGGGATACTTTACAGGCAACTTACTATTGGCCAAATGCTGCTTCAGATATGGTCTCACAATTGAAGTGCTTTCATAAAGTGTTTCAATTTTATCTTAATTACATATTAATTTATGTCTTCTACCAAAGTCAGAGGAAGGGCTGTAGTTATTTCAAACGCTGAGGTGCTTTTTATCCCCTTGTCTTCTATTGCAAATGAAGATGTTTTCTCAGATTTGATAAACTGCACAGCTAAATGCATCAGCACACAGGAAATTTCATCTACTTGGTTTAAAAATGTCACGAGAGGGGGGCAGCCCCCCAACCACACAAAGCTGCACCCCCACCCTTAACTGGCTTCCTATTCCCATTTTCCTTGTAATTGTAGAAAGACTGATTTCTGGTTGATGCTGATTTAAATTTAAACTTCTGAGCAATTTCTGCATATTTCATTAATTTTCCTTTATGTGTCCATGAGCGCCAGATGATTTACAGCATTTTACTAAGAGTGACAATGAAAACACTTGCAGACTGAAGGTATATTTAAGATATTCACCCTGAAGTTGTCAGTTAATAGATCACAATAAAGTAAGAATATTGCTTGTAAATGAAACGTCATGAAAAACAAATCACATGTTGTTGGTTTGTGCTGTTGTGTTATATTTTGTTTATCAGTAACAGTAAGAATATGACTGATAGACACAAAACATGTACATGTGTGTCACCTTCATTCCTGCTAGTAAATATTTGAGTTAAAACTAGTGTAACCTGAAAGTTGGCCTTGATTTATGTTAAAAGTCTGCACTATTTAAAAGTACAAACACTAGAACTGACGTCAGATAACCTGCTGTAATTACATCAACAAGACTAATCAGAACCAGTACAGCACTGTAATGTATAAAACTCCCGTGAAATGGGTAATCTAATTCTGTGCCACAATTTGCATTTTTTTTACTGTGATATGGTTTTTTTGCACCCTTTGTAGGCTGCTCTGGAAAGGCTTCAGGGAACTTGTGACCTTGATCAAGATAAGCAGTTAAATGATGGATGAATGGATGGATGGATGGATGGATGGATAGATAATATGGTAACTTCAACAACCAGTTACATTTCTTGCCTCATAGATGTAAATACTGTAAATAATTACCATGTAAGATACTAAAGATTTGATACATTATTCAAATTTTGTTCCTGTTTATCTGTTACATAAAAACAAAAGCTTTTAAAAACCTGACTGTAATCTAGGCTTTTATTTATTCATCATTACCTGTTCAATGGAGACACACCCTGAAATTCACAAGGCTTTCTCTGTGAGCATTACTGTCAGCGCCCCCCTGTGGCCAACCTATGTACATACCCATTGCTGAGAGATTATTATTTAGAAATTATATTAACAAGTTAATAATGTTCATTCATACCCAAGGCTCTGAATTCACTACTGTTGTAGGCAATATGAAAATTCATGCTTTAACAATTAAAAAAGAAAAAAAAACTGAAAACTTGTTGCATAATAAAGATAGAGACTCAAAGAGAGGAAGACAATATAAATGTGAAAGTTTAATGTAATTTTCTGCAAATTAATTGGCATGCTTATCTCACCCCTCTGTGTCATTCATGCATTTACTGTCAGTGAAACGTTTGGGTTAAATCTAGTTGAGCAAAAATTAGTCCCTTTTTGTCAGTGAAAAAGAAATGACATTAATATGAAAGAGGACAATGCTGCTACTGGCCACTGTAAGTGTAGTAAAACCTCAATCCCCTTGGTGTAAATCTATTCAGCACATACATAAGACTATAATGAAGAACAGAAGAGATAGTAAAGCTCTAATTCTAAAACAGAATTGTTTTTGTTTTTCTCCAATGAAGTGCTGAATTCTTTTGTTACCCTTTTTCACCCTTCCGGGGGGGGCCGCGCGCCCGGGGGCGGGGGCCGGGGGCCCCCAGGGGGGGGGGGGGGGGGGG
>JABJVR010019552.1:0-23644 GCA_025773905.1 Chitala chitala
ACATACATACACCATTTTGTCATGGTATACTGCTGAACAACAAAGAAACGCATCGATAAGCATCCATGATTAGTGATTGCTGAAAACCAAACAGAGAAAATAATGGAAAATTAAATACTGTGTATTTGCATAGTATAAGTATATATCATGGTCATAATGTTTTTGTTTATGTTCATGCTGCTTTATTTAGGGTGGTTCTTTCTAGCCCTTTGCTTCAAAACACTTACTGTGGAACAACCCTACACTATAGCTCAGTGTCATGTTTTCATAATAATGGTGAATGGTGATGGTTCTAAAAAATATGTTCCCATACAGCTGACTCAACTTTTAGCACTACTCTAATGTTGTTGTTATTCATACAGTGTTTTGTCTGTTGGATGCAGATGGAGATGTTTCCACTTTGTGAAGTCCATATGTCTTGTAGCTGTGTTATCATTGGCAGATTAAAAGCAGTATTCTATAATCTAATGTTAAAAGGTAAGTGATACAGTACTCAATCACCAAAATTACTCACCACAGGGCCCTGGGATGGCCTGGAACCCACCCTAGGCAACACTGGGCACAAGGCAGGGTACACCCTGATCAGATCATCAACCCACTACAAGCCGAAATTAACTAAGTAAATAAATTACTGAAATGAATTCAGATTGCTTCATTCTTACCTGATAACCCATACATACTTCTTGCTGCTCACTAAACACGAAAAACTACACTACGCTGTGTTCAGTCAGTGCTCTTATGTAGAGATACTGTACATACAGATGCAAAAACAGAAGCTTGTCAAGGTAACTAAGTGAGCTTTGCTGAAAAATTAAGGCAGACTGTGAATCTTTACATGTCAGATTTCAAATGCCCAGAACATGTAAAAGCCCCTATGTACAGAACATCTGTTATTGTGACTGCATTGATGGGGCAGATATTTGTAAAACTGTAAGTTGTACACTTTGGAGTGTCCTATCCTGAAGAGCAGTAAAAATATATAGTTTGTGGTCATTTGAAACAGTTACATTTTGTTCATTTTAATAAACCATAAGCAAATTTCCCCAGTACAGTTATAGACACGTCTGATTTCTACACAGGACTTTAAAGGTATTGTTGAATTCAGAGTGTAAAACAACCCTTCATTCCAGGAATATGTGCTTGTTTTTTCTGCAGCTGGTCAAATTCCCCCCGCTCCCATGTTCTGGCCTCAGTCCTTGCAGCAGACCTACATCCCAAATGCTTTTGCATGACATAGATGCAGCTTATTTTCTTGCACTGATGAGGCACAATATGGCAAAAGAGACAACAGGACATTATTTGATGGGCTGATGTCAGCCAAAGGTGTGTAACTACACTGCAGTTTTTAAAATGTAAACAGACAAAATCAGCCTGTATCACATATCAGCCAAACATTACATTTTTGTTTATTTAGTTTTACGACTGCGCTCAGCTTTTGGTGCCTTATATACCGTACTACATCAGCTGGAGGTTAATAAGAGACATAATGAGACAGGCAGACATAATACTTTGTTTTTCCACCTTACACATAGACCATCAAGGTAACAGAGTTACTGCTCCATTTGGAGCGAATATTTTGACTGGGGTTACGTTGCTGCAAATGTCGTTGTGGTTGAGTTGAACTTCTACCGCTTTTTTATGAGCGTAAAATAGAACTCAGATCCGTGCCTAGAAAACATTATTATTTAGGTGAAATCTCAGGTGCTCAGCTACGCCAAGATAAACGGGACGCGCCGCAGCAAGTGATTTGTTCAGTCCATACGGTTATAAACCTACACTGAGGCTGGTGCAGACTGGTCTACGGCTTGAGCGAACTGCTGCAGAATATCAACATGCCCTGCGACTTCACGCAGACCTGGCTCCGTGGTCAGTTTCTGAGAACAGCACATGGTTGCAATTAGCAGAGGTCTTTGCTTGTTACTATTTTACTGCCCTCCAGCATGTGGGCAGCGCTTCTGAATATCAATGTCAGGAGGAATAGATGGGAGGCCCTAGCAAAGGCGTGGAAGCAGCCATGTCTCTTCCCCAGTATAACTTCGCCATCACTGTAGTGGTAACGCACACCGATATGAGGCCTCAGCTAAAGTGCTTAAATATGACTCGCTTTGTTCAGCTGAAAAGCAGAAAGCACATATAATAAAGAAAATTTATGTGACTTTATCAGTTTTTTACATACAGTATCATTGTAGGTTTTTTTAGCCTTTTTGGCGAAAACGTCAAACTATTTGTTACAACGTTGTCAATGAAGAAAATTACCTCCTATATCTGCTATAATTTTTCCAGGCTGTTGTAATGATAAACCTTTAGGTGACCTTTAACCCTATAGTGTCAGTTTCCTGCCTCACAGTAGTCGAGTGATTCCAGATGTACTATAACACCACCATAAGACAATAAAAGACTTAAATGTCTGTCTCACTAGGAACAGAATGTGGTCATCCATCCATTTTCATGCCCAGAGTTGACACTCAGCTTGTTCATAGCACCTTATGAGGGCTTTCCTGTGTACAGTAATTAATTCAAATAATGGTCAAAGTTCTGTCTGGCACTCATACAAAGATAAAATGTGAGATTATTACATACAGATTCAAAGCACTTTCTGGGGTAAACATATTTAGAAAGATTGACTTTTTCAACATTAAACAGTTTAAGCATATCTTTAATTGTAATATGTAACGCAGATTAAACACAGTGCCAATATTTTGAATGCGGGGTTTGTGTGTAACCTAGATACTGGGCACAGAAAGAGTGTGGAGAAGTCATCCACAGGAATTACATTAGCAGAAGGAATGTGAGGAGAAAATAAAGGTGCTTAAAGCCGAGCCACCTTGTGAATGTTCCACCGCTTCTCAAAACTCCAGCACTGTCAGCGACCTTCTCATCAGTCAGAAATGAGAAAACTACCCTTAAATCAGTTCTGTTATATAGCCAGTAACAGAGACAATATACTTTTAGGGGACTCATCACAAGAGCGCAACAGCTTTCTTAGGAAGAAACTTTAGGAAGTAACTTTAGGTCATCTGGCACGCAGTCACCTTGCGACAATATTTCCGTGTAATTTACATCCTTGGTGATGTCCCGTAAGTGCCTGGTGACGCACAGAACAATTTGCAAAACGGTTTAGTCATCGAACAAGCTGTTTTCTTTGTGACAACGCAAAATTGAAGTTGGAACCATTCCCTTATCCCTTCTTCTGCCTCTGAAGCCAAAGAACATGTTTTTTTCTATTCAGACATTTCTCCACTACAATGCTTCTATATTATTATATATTGATTTAAACCTTTTGAAAACAAATAAAAGTTAAGCTTCTAAGTACATTTAAGGTTAAGAACTCCAGCTGTAGAGATAGGGACCATTGAGGTAAACGTAAGTGAAACTGCTCACTGAAAGGCTTGTCACTACACCTTCACATTAAATGAGGAAAACAGTTCCTGAATAACACCACATACGCCTGTGTGCATCCCCACACAGTACTGAATAAGAGTATTTTTGGTTGGGTATAGTATTACCATTCCCAGCTAAAAAATAATGTCAAAACTGGACGACAAGGAGTAACAAAAATGTTTTTAACATCATTGAAAATTCGATCAACCAAAATAATGAACATGCTGGTAAAATACAGATCAAATTAAAGTGAAATAACTTATTAAAATGTTAGGCAGTCAACTTTCGACTACTCCCCATGACGGGGTTGCCGCAGCAGATCGACTGACATACCGGTAACGATACACACATCAGCTTGCCGCCAGGTTTTACACCAGATACCCTTTCTGTTACAGCCCTCCCATTTTATTCAGCCTTCAGATTAGCACTGTACATACTCCAGCTCACGCAGGCCAGGCAGCTGGGATTCGCACCTCTGATGCATGAGGCAAACATGCTACCCACTGAGCCATCATGTTGCCATGGTAAAGCAAAAAAGTAAAATGTAAAATACAAAGTGCGTTCTCTGCCTTCCAACTTTGCAGGATAAATATGTGAAACAATGCCTGCTGACTTTGGCCAATAAACACTTCCAGTAACAGCAAACATGTAATAATAAAGACACCAATACTGTATGTTTTATAACAGATATACAGATGTTTGCTTAGATATGAATTGTTCGGTGACTTTGTGGTAGTAGTAACCACTGATCTGTGGATTTGTTAGAGATTTAGTGCAGTGTTATTCAATTACAGTCCTGGACGGGCCACTGTGGATTCAGATTTTTCTTCCAACCAGTTCATTCATTTTGATTTGACCAAATCTTAATTACATATCAGTTGCATTGACCCTTTTCATTCTTTCTGATACCTTGCATCTGTTTGTGCCCACTTTTCTTAATTTACTGAGAGACAAAAGTTAAAAGTGAGACGCATACTTTACAGCATGTTATTGACAAATATAAATAATAAGCTTTAAAAAATGTCTCTAAGTATGATGGCGAATGGTACAGAGACTATAAATTATTAAGCAATTGTTCAAATAAAATAATTGAGCAAACACATTTGCAAATACATTACAAGGCACGAAAAACCTTCGAGAAACACATCTCTTAGTACAAACACAATAAAACAACTTTTATGGAAAGGGAAATCAGTCCTAATTGTCATTAGGGTGAGCTGAAGTAAAGAGTAGCCAGGCTGGAGGCCTGAACACAAGACGAATGAATGACGTACTAACATTGTGTAACATACAGCTTTCCCAGCAGAACGCTGATAAACTGTTAGGACATTTCCCAACAAATGAGGAACGGTTGCTTAAGTACACTTAGGTACCCATAAAAAATCTTCTTATCTAAAGAAAACGACAAACTTAATAAGATAAAACAGCTGTTCGAGCTGATGTTCGCAAGTGCTATATAACATAAATAACATAATTGCATTTTCTTTTAGCACCATCCCAAAGGGAATTAAGTAAAAATATATTGTTGGGCATGTTTTTTATTTTGACTGGCAAAAACTGACGTAAAATCCCACGCTTGCCGCAGTCCTTGCCAGCTGGATGTGATACTGACAAGGGTGCTTATGGCTAAAACAAAACACCATCATCCATAGAACAGATGATTTAATGAGCATTCATATTTGAGTTGGAAATTGTTTCTTTTCAAGTGCCTTTTTTGTTTTATCGTTCTTAGCTAGCTGATAGTGCACTAATGTGAACTGTGCTCTTTTCCCAGTGCCTCTTCTGCCTCACTTCACCATATTTCTCTTGCTTTAGGTGCCCTACATTTAGGAAACTTTATACTCCATCCCGTACAAAGAGACAAAATACAGACTGGCTCACCTGATGAAAATTACATCGCCAGGAAAAAAATTGTAAACCGTCTGGCATATTGTAACTTATACATTGTGGCTGTGTAGTACTGTAGTTTTTCCATTTCAAAAATAATAGAAAAAAAAAAAACTTATGGACAACATATGGGCTTTCATACCTTCAGATTTGAATGTAGACAAAATTTCTTTGATTTATTGTCCTTGTCCTTCTCAATAAGGTTTTAATGTTGTAGAGGTAGCATACAGTATGAGTACTGAGCATTTAGACTTATGGTCAGAGTTAATTTGTGTTTTCATGCCTTATTAAGTCTTGCTGGAGAAGCATCCCTGTATGTGTTGTGTAGACTATGGTAGATAGAGCCTGACATTATTTGACTTGGTTAAAATCCTTCTCCAAGGAATTAAAGAGTCGTTGAACAATTTCCGAACGATCCCTTAGCAATACAGCACAATTCAGCTGAAATCCCAATCATTTATAACATTTTTTGTAAATTATGCAGTAAGAATAACATGGTAGTTTTATTACTTCCCACCTTCCCTCTAATCCCCAAAGGCGGGTGGTGGACAGACAGCCGACAAAGTGAACCGTCTGAACATAACGTCTGTTCATGCACTGACCCGTGTCATCAAGAGGGGACCTGGGAAACACATCGCCATTAGCAACACATGTGCAGGGGGAAGCCGTGGGTGGTAATGACGTAAAACACAGTCAAAGACCTCACTGTTATCCCCCAAAACAACATTCCTCTCATTCCCTCCAACCTTTTTTCCCCTCCAGGTTTTCCCAAGTGTTAAAATAAGCAAGTAAATAAACAACCCAACAGAACAAAGACATAAAGAGTAATGTGTTTCCCTAATTACACCTCTCATGCAGGTATAATGAGTAGGCTGCTTTATAACTTCAGGCCATTCAAGTTTACTTACAATACAGATGTTAAGCACAGAAGACACAAACAATGTGTGTTTTCCAGTGTGCTATGTTATATTAAGAGGAGTGTGTCCTTTTTTTAAGGTAATGTAAGGTAATATACAAAAGAATGAACGGTATTTAAAAACAAAATTCTGACTCTAAATTACTGATTTAGTTTTCAGCCTTCCTAAGGTGAAGACAGATAACAAATTTTACCATTATGTGACTATACTCAGTCTAGCACTCGTCTCACTCTAATCTCACTATTAGACTCTATCTCAGTATTAGACACTATCTCAGTCTAGCACTCATCTCAGTCTAATCTCACTATTAGACTCTATCTCAGTATTAGACACTATCTCAGTGTAATGCTCATAATTAATGATTTGAAGTGCAACATTCTGCATTTTTCACTAAACGCTTTTTTATTAAAGTCTAAGATAACCTGATGCCTAATCAAGTCAGCACTGAATGCAACACAGGATATACTGCACTGTACAGCAGCCCAGCACAGGGCAGTAGCATACACATTAAAACTACACATGAATGACAACTGTTTCGCTACACTTCTTCACTGAGGTACCATTTGGCACCCTCTGTCATCAAAATGTTCAGGGGGCTCAGAACTTTTGTGTCACCTGGGGGTAGGTGGGGGCAGGGGCTGCTACTCTCAGGCATAGGTTTTGCATCCTTTTGAGGTTTATTACTCTTGTTAAGAAGCATTGCCTTAGAATTTGCCTTTTCCCAGAAGCACGTGCAGATATACAGCAGAGGGAAGTGACAGAGACATGGGAAGAACATGCAAGCTTGACAGACACAGTGCCAAAGGCCAGATTTGAAGCCACAGCCCTGATTATGTGAAGAAACAACTCCGAGCTGTCATGCCACCCATAGAGATACACAAAACCAAGGTTACTCAAACATGATTAAAAAGTGATTAGTAACCCAAGCTGGTTTACAACTGTGCAGCTGGTATACTTGGCTTGCTATGGCTGTATCTCATGACATCAAAAGCTTGAAACAGAAGACCTATTACTCCTGTGCTGCTGTAGTCTCAATGTTGCAAAACATTTATATTTACATTTACATTTTATTTATTTAGCAGACGCCTTTGTCCAAAGCAACTTACAAGGATAATAGTACACGTGCATGTCACAAACGAGGTCAAAAAACAGTGTTCATGTTCAGCTTGAGTATGTAGGTAAGATTTGTTTTGTCTGCCCACATTTTGGAGGACAGAATGTGAAATTGCACATCTGATGCCATACTAATATTTACACTGATGCCAAGGGAAATGGGTCAGGAGATGGTCAGATCACTTTGATTTTGATCATGTGGAATGCTGAGTAGGCAACTGTACCCTGATGATGGAAGTACAGGCTCTTGGGAAAATGGCAAGCTAAATGACATCATACTTTCCAACAATTTTTGCTGAGTTTTATTTTTATTAGAAGTTCAAGCAGAGAGAGGGGAAATTTGCTTAAAGATGTTTGCCATTCAGTATTTCACAACCACACATTATACCATATATTCAAATCTATACAAGCTCTCTTCAAGTAAAAAAAGCAGTCTTGAAATTTCACTTTTCAATTTAACATGAAATATGTCTGTCATAGATTAAATTTAAAGGGATTGCTTTGACAGAAATTCAAAACAAAATGAGTTTGCGTGATGTAACAGCTTTCAACTTTTCTCTTAGTTTTAATACTGAACCCAAATTTACTCTTTATTTATCCAAAAGACCCACAACTTGTCTCAAAAAAGAGTGCAATCAGCAAAATTTCATAATCTTTAATAAATCTTTAATCCCTCAATTGAATATTTTTAATCCTGTTTAGGATTTCAAGTGCTACAGGTGGCACGGTGGCATGGTGGTTAGCACTGTTGCTGCGCACCTCCAGGCCTGGGGGTTCAATTCCTACCTTGGGTCTGTGTGCGTGGAGTTTGTATGTTCTCCCTGTGCTTGGCGGGTTTTCTCCGGGTATTCCGGTTTCCTCCCACAGTCCAAAAACATGCAGGTTAGGTTGATTGGTGTGTCCAAGTTGCCCGTAGTGTGTGTGCCCTGTGGTGGGCTGGTGCCCCGCCTTGGGCCTCCTGTGCCCTATGGGCTCCAGGTTTCCCTGTGACCCTCACCAGGAATAAGCGGTTAAGATGATGGATGGATTTCAAATGGTCTAGAGACTAAGATAGGGTTCAAGATAGGGTGTGACTTGAATGGAGGACCAGTTGTAGAGTTCATTCTACCTGGGACAATGCTTGGACAATGGCTCTAATGAGAAAGTGCTAATGTACATGTGTGCTACATCCTCCTTTACACTACTATGGACGATTCTGTTAGTAGGAACAGAAAGGAGCGTTACAGTATGTCCAAAGCCATCTTACTTGAGTATTTTGTATGTTTTCAACAGTGTCAAGATGAGATTTTAAATTTCTAAGAGCACCACCTTTAAGATCACCATAGTTAAGGACTCTTTTCAGGAAGGGTGCTTATGGTGTTAAAGTGTAGGATTGTATGGATTGATAACAGCTAGAAGAGGTAAGGACATTCTGTTGAAATACTTTACCCACCATGACACCAAAACTGAAGATGATTCAGAATTCATGGGTGAAGGCTGAAAGTGATCCACAGACTGAGATGTTAAAAGAGGCAATAGACTAAGCATCTGTGAATCAGTTCACATTTTACCTGTCTTGGCAGCATTCAGCTCTGACGCCTGCTGTCCTAAACGTTCCAGACCGATAGTAGTGTTTTGAGAATGTAATTTCTTTCTCTGCTGTAAGCCTTCTCCAGTGAATGCCTGCTGAATCAGTAGCCTATTTTTTGGAGTACATTTTTTTCCATTGTGTTGATGTACTCATGTGCTTGACAGAAAGACAATACTAAAACTTAAAACCTCATTTTAAATTTCACCCTTTTATTTTTCTAGGGTTTCAGGTTTTACGGCTCTGGAAGTTTTTCTTTTTTTCCTTAAAACTTCAAGTACTTTCACTGAGGGTGTCTATCCTCTGCTAAGTCTAGGCAGTGTCCTTTTGTGGTGAGGTACCTCAGGCCTGCGGATTTGGAGCCAGTCCCTTTGGTTGTGGGTAAATGGGTCAGCTGAGGCCAGAAGTGTATGTGCTGTGACCCCCTGACCCCCACAAAAAGAGGATCCTTCTCAGACTCCATGGAGAAGGGTGATGGATGGTGAAGATGGCAGACTGTTTGTGTTTCATCCTGTTTGTCTGCAGTGCTGTCGTGGACAAATACCATACTGAGGTACTGAGGAACAATGGACCGTTTCTATACAATTGTATAACCTAAAAAGGATGGCTGCTAACTGCAGGTCTGTTTATTGCCCATTCCATGTGTTAAGAGGTACATTTGGATTTGGTTTCAACATTTCTTGTCATTTATTGTAAAATGTACCCTTTGAGATTCGTAGCCTATGTTTTTACACTGAGCTTTTGTTGGGGCGTGCACTAAATAAATCCTCAGAGATACACTTAGACGTTTTTACTCTGGACTGATGTGCTTTAAGGTGAGATGTCTGGTACTAAAAGAAAATACAGCCTGCAATGTGTTCTTCAGATTCAAACTCTGACAAAATATTCTCTTGTACTTAATACCTTTATAGCTGCTTTTATTACACTGCAGTTGTCGGTTTGGTTTATTTAGCCCATAGGCAGCATGTTTGTAATAACTGGCCTTGTCCTGGCATAACCTTTCCATTGTTTGCAGAGAATGGGTCTAGCAGGAAGGTTTGCAAATCCACAGCACATGCTGCAGCAAATGAATTGTAGCATGGGTGTTTGGCTGTTCTATTGGCTGTCTTTTTTCTGTGTTGATAACTGGATGAGAAAATAAGCAGTCCACAGTTTATTTCGCTACACTTATATAACTCTATTTAATAATAAATACATACCATAACTCCTTACTTTCCCACACCAGAATACTTTGAACTTCCAGCATTTCTGAGATTATGCAGTCAAGGACATACAGCATTTCTGTATCCCGTGTTTTGACACTCTCAACAAAGGGGTTTTGTTGTCCCTAAAATACGTGCACATTCTGTGGTGTGAACTTACAGTGCAATGGGGCAATATACTCCACTGTGGTCTGTGGGACAGTAAATGTCATTCAGCAGTATAAGAATGAGGCTCTCAAGAATGTCTTTCGATAGGGGTCGGCCAAGGACAACCAATAGAGGTGATGGGGTTCGTGTTCAAATGACAAAGATGTGAGAATATTCACTTATATTCCATCTATGTGATGCATAAATTCTCAGTCATCAGCTGAGATGTTTTTGGGTGAAGCTTTACTTAGTTGGCTTAAAACTTTGTAAGATTTAAGAGGGAAACCCTTCACAGATACCTTCTTTTCAGACTGCGGTAAACTTCAGAGCCCACATCCCATAACCATAGTTGTGTTTTGTTATGGCCCCCTGAGATTGTAATTAAAATTCCTTAACTGGATATTGAAAGTTCTATGGAAACGAGGGCAGGCTCAAGAAGAGCCGAGGAACCAAAGGCATTCAACGAGTCAAAACGCAAAGGGTTCAATGTTGCATTTCACAGGTTCATTTAACAGATCTTTTAATCCCCCGTAACCATGGCAGAGTGCTCCGATCATCTGGTCAACTTCTTGTGGAAGTTCCAAGGCCTAGATGCAAATGGATTGGTGATCATGTGTTTGCTGTTGCTGCCCCCAAACTGTGGAACTCTTTTCCCTCTGACATTTGCTCTGTTACAGATCTGACCTCTTTTAAACCCAAATTAAAGACTTATTTATTTGCATTGGCTTTTAGTTCCCAGTAGTGAGTTAACATGTTTCGTTTGTCTGTGCTTCTTAATATTCTGTTTTACTGTGTGTGTTTACTTCTTTTAATACAGTTTTTTCAAATTTTTGTATTTTTGTACTTCTTACTGTTTGTCTTGTTTTATCTGATGTGTAAAGCATTTTGGTCAACTTTCAGTTTTTATTAAGTGCTATATAAATAAATCTTGATTGATTGATTTCATCAGGCTTTTCTGACTTGTACAGGTTTTGTCGGTTTTCACATTTAATTCCTCAAAGTCCATTGGTTGACTTTTTTTTTACTTATCAACCAGACAAACAGCAAACTTGTTGCCATTGCTTCAGCAATATTTCATCTTCCTGAAATTGGTCACAAAACCATCACCATAACTGCCATATCATAAATAACATATGTAAAACCACCGTCCAAAACACTAAACATTTTCTGTCAGTGTCTTGTTAAGATGAAGGAGAAATTATTTTTTCGTAATAGCATATGGTGCATATACGATATACACCAAAACATTTGTCACACATATGTAGTATTAAGCAACTAGGTCATATGATGAATAATATATGTATATAATTTTTGCATAAAATGATTATATTTTCATTTTCATGTATAGCGCTCTGGAAGGCAGGGATTCCAGGCAAAGGTCATTGTACTCATAAACTTCTCTTCTTCAACTCAGAAAACTTTACTGTTCCACAATAATTTCTCCGCAGAAGAAAAAGGCATTATGAGAACATAGTAGCAGTGTGTCTGGAGAGCCATTTTCAAAGTTTCCTACATTATTTGATTTGGCGAAGGAAGCGTGTCTTAAGAACCAGTCTGCTTGTTGAGCCTGCAATACACTGAAGCGACTGCCTTCATTGCTGATTCATTCTACATATACAAATTGACAAAGTTCAAAATTAATCCTGATTAGAAACATAAAAGTTTAATTTATGTGTACTTCAGACTTGAAAAGTTATCAAGTTATATATGAAAGCTTTCTCATGATAGAGGGATGTTTTGTTAGTTTATTCCACTGATTTTTCAGTTTTTTTAAATTCAGATATAACCCCAGAGTCTTTCAAGCAAAAAAAGATGCAATCTTTTAAATCACATAATTGTAGCCAAGCACAGAGAAGTCAAAATAAAGGCAACCTTTGTTTGCTGAATGTCTGCAAATTTTAAATACTATCCTGACCACGTTTACATATTAATAAGAAATGCAGTTGGGAAAAACAAAACCTTTAACTTTGTTTTTTCGACAAAAAGGCATCAGTTTATTGTCTAAAATGCATTATAAGGTTTTCAGACACTTTTACGTTTCCTGTTTGAGTAGCTTTTGCTTTAGTTTCTAGTGGAGAGAAATAAGCTTATCGTCCTTTTCAGAGCAAACCAAATGGTGCATATGAATTAGTACGACATTTACTTATAGAATTGTTACTTTCCTAAAGTACATGTATTACAGCCATGCATTATATCATAAAAACTCTTTAGGTAGACATCGGTCAGTCTCTGAGTAGCAAATTGTTCCTGCACATTAATGGCACTTTTCCCCCTATACATCTGAACCATACTGTATCCTGCTGACAGTCACTTTTCCATTAAAGTACGGCATAAAAAAGTTATAGCTTAACTTTGTGGTGTGAAATTACATGTAATACCGGAGCCATATTGAAATGCACAGCAATATGGCTGCACATAATAGGTTTTCAACATGGAAGAGTTTGCTGTGTTATTTTCATTTCTGCTGATCATTTATGTAATGATATTTTGTATGTTGGCATTGTTTTACTGTACATAACATTCCTACGTCTTAGCAGATATGTCCAAAACCTCCTTCTTGTTTCCAAGCTGACCTTTCCAAGTCATGGTGTATTAAGTTAAAGCACCGACTCCTTTTCACTGGGCCAGTACTGCTCTTATTTAGTAAACAGTAACACAGAGATGTATACAAATTTAATGGACTTTAATAAAGTAAAAATATAAGATAACACCAACAGCTAATTTGATAGAAGAGAAATATCACTGACTGCTCTTCTTCTCCTTATAATCCTAATGATATCAGGAATGTCTGGGCAGGGGCAGAAATCTAATTTCACTGTTGGGGGGGACAATAAGTAGAAATATTTTAGATTTTTTTCCCAAAAGCAATTCCTGAGGGGGACATAAATTGCATAGCTTGCTTTACAGTGACATACTATGGGGGACAACCCTGCAGAAGGGGGGACATGCCCCCCTTTATCCCCCCTGGGATTTCCATCTACGTGTCTGTAATATTAGCCATCAATCCCGGAGGATCATGGAGAACAGCGCTCTTGATCTTGGGTCGTGCTTAAACAGCGTCTGCTATGACTGTACAGTCCGACACTTGAGTGGCAGTCCCTCTGACACTGGGTGCAGATGAAGATGTTTCTGATGGCACGGCCTGATTTTATGCTTTCTGTAGGAAACCTAAACCCCACGCACCTAGTGAGGCAGGTAAACTATGGCAGGATGGCACCTATTTGGCTGGGGGCTACCCAGTTTAAGATGGGTGGTAGCTGTCCAGTGAGGTCCGAAAAACTGTAACACCGTCAGAAGCATCCCCTGGCGTCTCACTCTATGCCAATTGAGGAGCAAGAGTTAAAACTGGTAACTGCTGCTTCTCGTGTTGTGTCATCACTGGTAAAGCAATGCTGGAGTTTCTTCTCCAAAGTGAATGCCTGGGCTGGATGACATGAAGAACCTGCTGTTGCCCATGTAGCAAGCTCCCCCTCTCCACACCACCAGTGTAATCCAAGGAAAGGGCAGATGCCAATACAGCTTGGCACTAGAGTTGTCACAGAAGTTGCAAGAGCAAAGCTTTACTTAGCAGTGGACAGCCTTAGGGACTCTGACTCTGGATGTTTCCTTAGGGTTAACTCCCGAAGCCTTTCCCATGGCTGGGTATGCCACAAGGCAGCGGAGGTTTAAAATAAGAGTTTTCCTTCTCCTGGATGGGTTACCAACCAAGGTTGATGAGCCCCATCTGCCTGAAGCATCTGGTTTTAAGGCGCCAGAGGTCTGCATTTGCCCATTCTCCTGTCAGTGAAAACAGTTTTGCCGGGCGCAGAAGCAATGCCACACGTGAAGGCCAGGAGCTGGACTTGGTTGTTAGAGGCTGTTAGGTGTGCATGCCACTGAGGGTATTTTATAGGCGAGTAGGAGCTTATCCCTGCTACCACCCTCGGCTTAACAACCTTGAAACCTTGGAATTGGACATGTACTGTACCAGTGACTTCTACTGGGACACTGGAGGTTCTTCCCAGCCTGACAGCTCTACAGTGGTCTCTGAATAATATTTTGCATAGTATATGGCTCTGTGCTCACTGACCAACTCAATGGTGTCCCCTGCCCTGTGCCTTGTGCTTCCTAGGATGGGCTCCAGGATTCCCGCAACCCTGAATTGGATAAGACGATAAAGCGAATGGATGGACGGATAGATGGATGGATGGATGAACTCAGTCTCAATTTTGAACCACCTACATGTTTTTTTTTCAGTTTACGACAACTACTCCTCATTTAGTGATGACCTAGGTTAGCCACCAGTTGCAAATACAGAGGTAATAGAAAGATAATTTTCTAACTAATGGATGCATTTACCACCACATTTCGTAGGCCTGAGAACAACACAAGTCAGAGGTGTAGCTGTCCAAGAACTTTATCAGAATGAGACAACCAGCAATTTTAGCAGCATCTCTCTAGCTTGTCTCTCTCTCTTTCTCTATCTCTCTTTTTCTGTCATGTCTACTGCTAAACAATTTTATTTTCTCTTTTTAACTGAACCATGTGGCTGTTTAGGTTACTTGCAAAAAATATGCATACAGTATTAAATCAAAGCTTTAAAAGTGTTCAGTTTTAAATTGTCATAATATGAAGAGATTTAAAAAGTAATAAAGAATTAAAGATATGATGAAAGAAAAGATCAAGAGGAATGAAAGCAGTTTTATAAAATATAGTGACATGTAAAGATTTAAAAGGAAACAAATTATTATAGTATAAACAATTTCTATAATAAAATTATGTTAGACTGAAAAATATCTTTGAAATAGAATGTACAAAACAAAAACGTCCACTTCATGAAGCATAAAAACCAGCAGACTATGGAAAGTTGAAGTCATAAGAACAGTCATGGTCATGCCTACGTTAGCGAGATTTTCACTTAGCGACCTTTTTGCTAATTGTTGGCATGCAATGGTTCATTGTAACAGAAATCAGTCGCAAAATGAGAAGGGGCTGTATGCTATTTTTATTATTATTTTTTTTATTATTATTGTTGTTGTTGTTGTTGTTGTTATTGTTGTTAAATAGCATACAGCCCCTCCTCATTTATTGACTGATTTTCTGATTAGCGTTATCTTTTATTCATATTATTATTTAATCCCTTATTAGTCCCACAATGGGAAAATTTGTTCTCTGCATTTAACCCATCCACTGGGTGGAGCAGTGGGCAGCCATTTTACAGCACCCAGAGAGCTGGCACTGAGTTTCGTGCTCAATGACACACCTGGTGGCTGGGCTGAGATTCAAACCAGGAGACTTCAACATCCAGCCTGTTGTCCTACCCACTGAGTTCTCTTAAATGGAAGAAGTTGAAAATGATACAGACTGCTCATGTGTATTATTTACAAAAACAAGAAATGCATATATTGTGATTAAATATTAAATGCACAAATTAAAATCTCAGCAGTATACAGTGTTTCAGTAGTACAGGAGTCAGAAACATTGAGTTGGCCAGTGAGCACAGACCCATGTACTGGGCCCAGTGCAGTTTAGAGACCACTGTAGAGCTGTCAGGCTGGGAAGAACCTCCAGTGTCCCAGTGGAACTCACTGGTACAGAACATGTCCATACTGAACTTCTGTTGTCTAAAACCTGAAAGTTATTAAGGAAGTGTGTGAAGATGGCATTATTTGTCATTATTTGTATTCATTAGAAACCTCTGTATGTTCAGATTGACCATTATGAATGACCATACATAGGAAATTAGCATTCAGTATAAATGAAATGAGGAACAACAGTAGCTCACATGAAGTATGAACTGGATGCTGAACGACAGGGAAATTTGCTTCTGTTTTTCCTCATGCAGAAGGCCTGTTTTTCGTCATCACGTCCCAGATACTTTCAAATTCACGGCCTTTTAGAGTGAGTCTTGGCAAGATTTCTCACACTGACCTTTTATAAGCATGAAACAATCATTTCTGTAGGTTTACAGCTCATGTTGTTTCAAGCTGAAGATATTTATTAAATTTGAATCCATTCAGAAATGTTTAAGGGCCCCATATGTGTCCTGTATTATAACAGAATTTTTTACAAAGTACCTTGGTCTCACTTTTCTCTGACACGAAGATAGTTTTGTAGGTATGTTAAACATTTATGCTTAACTATGTTATATTTTGAGATTTAAGCAACAAAGAGGAAATTGGTATATTCAATGTCAAGACAACGACGTCAAAATGTTGACCTCTTGTTTTGAGTTTATATCCTGTCTCCACGTGGTTGAGTCTCTTCCATTGTGGTCACCCGTCACTACCAAAGGCCACGTTAGCAAAGGTCTATGCAGAGAGTTGCTCTTAATAATTACCTTGTGTTAATAATTAAACAGAATTAAGTTGCAGTATTGCAGATAAAAGGAAAAAAAAACTTCAAGTAACTTGTAGTTGTTTCAGCAGCCTTGATATATCCAAAGGTCAAACCCAAAGAAAATCACAATGTATGGTATATGTCTTATTATGGCAGACAATCTGAGAAAGAGGTAGAGCACAAGGTCAGAAGTAGACTGATCAGAACCTCTGAGGAGCACCAAGGATGAGCAGAAAGATGGCAGCAAGGGCGTGCCGGCAGCACATAAAGAACAAGTGGGAGAATGAAAACCAGCTGCCTGGAGCTGAGGGTCCGCAGCTCACGCCCACACACCGGCACGTACGCTGGCTCACAGTACTGCTGAAAATAAAAACAGCACAAACATCCAAGAGGAGCACCTCAGGACAACACAGGGAAACTCCACAGAAGTGTGTGCAATCGAAACAATGAAAGCTATGTGATTTGTGTTATCTGAAGGTGACAAGTTTGTCAGGTGTTACTGGTTCAAGGCAACAGGATGTTTGTTTATCATGTGCAGGCAGCTGCTTTGTTGCCACATTGTCAAACTGTTAAAGCAGAAGGTAGCTGATATACTATATAAGGTAGCTGTATAAATTAGGGAACATGCATTTTTATTGTGCGTTAATGTGTATGTGCTGTCAGTATAATCCATGATGTTTTTAGGAGTCAATGGAAAAGTATTTATATAATAATGTATATATCAAAGGAGAGTTCAGTTCAGTTCAGTTCAGTTTATTCAGTCACATAAAACATTCAGCATAATACAACAACAACAAAAAATAGTCATCATAAAGTTGTGACTAAATTGGCTCAGGCAGAAGCAAAGCTTTTTAATACCCACCTACTTTCAATGGCTTTAGCTACACTTGAAAAGAAAGAAAGAAAAAAAAAAAAAAAAATATATATATATATATATATATATATACAGTATATACACACACACACATACATACACATACATACACATGCATACACATGCATATACACACATGCATACATAAACACATACACATACATATACATTCTAATAAAGAAAAAAGAGCAATATATCAAAGGAAAGTAGTTTGCTTAATTTCATAATAAGTAAGTGTTGGATTTTGGTGTAAAATTTTTAGAAGCCCAATTACAGTATTTTGTTATTTCGCCCAAACACAGCCATTGCCTTACTTAATTTAAAATCTATAGTGTTATAATGGCAAAAAAATAAACATGTTTCTTGGCTGTGAAATGTCTTTCTGCATATTTTATAGCCTAAACCATGTCATAGAAACACTCTATGGAAATGGATGTTCTCATAAGTGCCAGCTGAACAGAAAAGAGAATTTAATATGGAAACCAGACTCAAATAAATGTTCCACATGCTTCTAACACTCTTTCTGGGATATATTTCTTATATGTCATCATATTTTATTTGATGCAATTGAATATGATAACTGGCGGCACGGTGGCGTGGTGGCTAGCACTGTCACTGCTCACCTCCAGGCCTGGGGTTTGATTCCCGCCTTGGGTCTGTGTGTGTGTGTGTGTGTGTGTGGAGTTTGTTTGTTCTCCCTGTGCTTGGTGGGTTTTCTCCACATGCTTTGGCTTCCTCCCACAGTCCAAAGACATGCAGGTTAGGTTGATTGGTGTGTCTAAATTGCCTGTAGTGTGTGTGTGTGTGCCCCCTGTGGTGGGTTGGCACCCTGCCAAGGGTGTCCCCTGTTCTGCGTCCTATGGGCTCCGGGCTTCCCCGTGACCCTCACCAGGAATAAGCAGTTAAGATAATGGATGGATGTGGTTTCTGGCAGATTGTTACAAAGCAATGGAGTACAGAACACCAACAAGGGCACAAGTTAAATCTGACTATACTCCAAATAATGCCTGAAATATAAAGAAAACATACCATGTACAAATAATACCTCATAAAACTTAATTTGACATTTTATGGATATAGGATATTTTCAGGCAATTTTTTATTTCAGGAAAAAAGGTTCTGAATTGTAAGCCTGACCACCACTTAACCGTGACAAAGATGAGCATGAAAGGTGAAAAATTAACTAGAATAAGAATATTAGGCAAAATGTGTCTAGCACGTGCCCAGCGTTGGAAGCATCAGTACATTTAAATAAGTTGAAGATGCAGAATTAATCTTTTTAAAATGTTTCCTTCAAAGCTCCATTAATTACAGAAGCTGCCAGTCTTTTTTCCAGTTTAAATTTAGGTTTGAAATTTATTTATTGTGGTGTATGCTTAGAGCTCAGGGAAATTCCTATGCTGGATCTAGATGCAGAAAGATTAATAGTGCAGAACGATAAGCCCAAATAAAAAAGAGAACACTTGTTTTTGAGAACCAGTATTTCCAGAAATTCCTCTTATGTTCACTTGAGAGACAGAAATCAATAAAAAGCAAAGACCTTAAATCAGTCAAGGTCTCTGATACTTGCTGATTATAACCGAAGTTTTGACTGCATAATATAAGTAAAATATATTAATTAGCCTTTGTATTGTGTACACTTTAAACCAAGAAGGTTCCATTTTCATACCACTTGCACAAGGTCTGTAGCCTCTCTTATGCAGGATACACCCTGGCTAGGGTGCCAAACCCATTGCAGAGCACACACACACACACACACACACACACGTACCAATCCATGTAATCAGCATATCTGTAGCCTGGGTGAGGAACTTAGAAGTTTCAAACTCACAACCCTAGGGATCTGAAGCAATTGTGTCACCCACTGAGCTCTCAAAACAAGGTATGACCTTCTTTTTCCCCCAAAACCAACTGAATGCTAGATACATTCCATCCTGATTTTTATTGATTCTGATGAGATAACATCATGCAGTTTTTTCAGCCATATGTTCTTCCTATGATGCTTGGTGACACGGGAGTCAGTAGATGAAAGGATTAATGCTTACGATCATGTGCCCACTGTAGCCACATCTTATTCTTCTTAGCTGTGAAGACTGCACATCATATTTAAGGTTCGCTTCCTTGTGTCTGGCATCTTAAATACTGTGAAGGATTTTGTTTCATGTCCTTGGAGCTGGACCGGCGTATTTCATTTCTATGTAATTTTTTTAGCACCTTGTATTAATTATATTGGTTTCACTGTTGTATGTTTCTGATACTAGAAGATTATAAGACAAAAAACACACACACACTACTATCATGACTGCAACCAGCAAAAACACATGTAGCAGAGACTAGAACAATCCATGACGCACACATTACTTATTATTTCCTGCTACAATCGCAGAAAGTAACCTGAGGTCAAGTTACTTTGTGCTTTATGACTTCATAAATTGCATGTTTTGAAACATTTGATTTTCATCTGTTTTATCTGGCAAAATGTGCTGCGAAGTCCGTGCCAGTACAGAAATCTGCTTTTGCCAGTGCATGTAGATGTTACACCTGCTCTCCAGCTCTCTGATGTCATAGACACAGAGGTAACAACTCAGACAGAGGTCGGCTGATGGTGAGGTCGTTTCGTTTTACAGCAGGTGCAAGCCCTTTGGACAGAATTCACCATTTGATTCTCAGACAATAATATCACTTTGATGTAAGGGGCTTGAGGTTATTCAGAATCATATTTATTTATTTATTGCTTTTTGCATAGCACTTGAACCTTTCTGTACGTTTGGACATAAGTTTGACATAATATGAACTTTGGAAGGTAAATAGAAGAAATATAAGCACAGTTTTATTTTTTTTTTTATCTCATAATTTCCTTTGACCTTGGAGTTAAACTTGTGTGTGAACCATGGTGTACAGTGTGTTCGTGTGTGTGTGTGTGTGTGTGTGTGTGTGTGTGTGTGTGTGTGACATGGTTTATGTTTTGGTTAATATTCTGTTCAAGTTTTTTTATGTTTGGCCACAGAGTCACTTACTCATATTATCCACATTGGATTGCTTGTCTTAATGGAATTAGCAACAGCGTTCTCATGTAATTTGTGATTAAAGGAATCGCTAATTAAATAAAAACAGCATGTATTTAAAATGCACTTGACTGTTCCATTTAAATAATTAGATGCGTTTGTTAACATGCACATAATGATGGCTCACGATTAACACTCCTTATGCCAGGATGAATAGGAATGTGTGAACTCCCATTCATTTTGGTGCATTTTCTCCATCTTTGAGACAAAGACAAATGCAGACTTTAATGCTACAGCTGTTTAACTTTCTAAGATGTGTTTACATCCAGACTTTAAACATGATCATGTATTGAAAAACATAGTGGATTTGACCATGAACTCTATGTGCTTTTTTTACTGAGAGCTTCTGCAGCTGAGTTTATGGTACAGATACTGATGGGACAAAAAACACATTATAAAATGATACAGCATAAACATCTGTATTTTACACAATAAAACAGTTAATAGAACATTGTTAAAGGAATGGTGTGTACTGAGTTCATTCATTCATGGCCTCAGGTCATGCAATGTGTATGCTTTTGAAGTGAATCTGAAACTAGGCTATATGAAAAACACCACTTGTGTTTTTGGATGGAACAAGCGGGCTGTAATACACTGTTTTTGTTTATTGCCTTGTTGATTAGCTTGGCAGGCTTGAAGCAGAATGAAAAATCCTGTGACTTATTTTCCAAGTCATCATTTCAGCTGAGGCCACTCAAATTCTTCATGAAGACCAAATCCAAAATTTGTGGGACTGATGAATTTTTGGATGTAATCTCCTTCAGTTCAAACTGCCTACGCCTAGCAAAACCTTTGCCCTAGCCATGCACCTCCAAATGTTTGTCTATAATAATAAACTGACTTTCCGTCAACTGTGGGCTTGTTTCCAAACTAATCCCAATGTCATTTTTACTGAAAACAAACTGGGACCATCAAAAGGCTTTAAAGTCGCAGAGATATTATTACCTTTATAAGACTTACAGTATTAAATAAAGTTTACATGACTGTAATACAGTTTTTCAGGTGCGGAAGGAGTATGACAGAACAAGTATTCAGTCTTAGGCTCCTGTGTGAAAAGTACTCACAACACCAACAAGACATTTATCATGTGTTCGTAGATTTCAGTAAGGCCTTTGACAGAGTGTGGCATGAGGCACTGTGGGCTACAACGAAGAAGTACAATATGGGCCCGAAGCTGACCAACAACATCAAGCTGCTGTATTCAAAGGCCACCAGTGCAGTACTTGCCCAGGGATCATTGGGGGAATGGTTTAAGATGACAGTTGGTGTACGTCAAGGCTGTCTTCTATCAACCACACTTTTCGACATCTACTTAGAGCGCATCTTGGAGCATCACTGTGGTACAGTCAGCATTGGAGGGTGTCACATCACTAATCTTTGTTTTGCAGATGACATCGATGGGCTGGCTGGTAATGAGGATGAGCTTGCCACCTTAGTGAAGACACTTGAGGAAACATCTTCCAGATTTGTCATGGAGATAAGTGCAGAAAAGGCAAAGCTGTTGACAAACAGTGATAAAATAATCTCGACCAGGATTAAAGTCGGAGGGCAGGAGCTGGAAACAGTGAGCCAGTTTAGGTATGTAGGCTCTGTTATCAGTGACGAGGGGTCAAGAACAGAAATTTTTTCAAGAGCAGCACAAACAACTGCAGCCCTGTCAAAGCTAAGACCTGTCTGGAGAGATAAGAATATACTTCAAAAAACAAAAATCTGACTTTTGTGAGCACTCGTCCTCTCAGTCTTCTTGTACACATGTGAGTCATGGACCCTAACAGTGGAACTACAATGAAGAATCCAGGTGCTTGACAGCGTCACAATTCAAGAAATGCACATTACCATCAGGCGTGAAGCTGGCAATCACGAAGACCTGCTCACCACTGTCAAAATAAGAAAGTTGAAATGGTGTGGCCATGTCACCAGAGCCAAAAATCTATCCACCGCAGTCTTGCAAGGTAACATCCTGGGTAAAAAAAAAAAATAAAAAAAATGGGTTGACAACAACACAGAGTGAATCAGGAGAAGCTTTGCGGAGACACTGGCATTGGCATATGACCTGGTTAAGTAAAGGGAGCTGGTCACATGTTCAGCAACTCAACGACTCAACGACCATAGTAGGTCAGGGGACAAATAGAAAAAAAATTGAATAGAATACAGTTTTTATGTAACCATACAAATTTAAAGGTATGTTTACTTGGATATTTGCCAGTAAATGCTATCTTTGACAATTACAAGGGTGTGTTATGTTATACACAGAATGAGAATTTCTTTGGCTTGTTCTCACCGAGGGGATTTGTTGTGACATGATAAGTCTACAGATGTGTCACAACATTCTGCTCAGAAAAGTTGTCAAGCCAAGATATCACAGGTTAAAACGGTGTAGCTATTAGGGATAAAACCCTCTTTGTGTTTCTTCCAGTGGTATTGTAAAGGAATTACCTGGTCACACATGAATAGTGGTTAAAATTTAATCAGGAACATAACTCAAACAATATATAAAAGTTTACAGATCCTCAGTCAAGGAACTAACAAACTATGTAAACCTAAAAAATTTAAGTGCAATACAATTGCCTTAGACAAAACCGAGGAAGTAAGCCAACTTAAGTGGAAACTTAAAAAAATCAACAGAAAAGACTTAAACAAAGAAAAGGAGGTGGGGAGGAGGGGCTGTAAGAAGAGAGGATCCAATTGCTGTAATCTAGCAAAGCACCCTAACATCTTCTCTTCTATTGGCATTATGTTATGGTCGCTGTCTTGAGCAAAACACCATGTTCCTACCCTTGATCCCTTAGTCCAATGGGAGCATTATCCTTCATTCATTCCAGCTGTGTTCACAACATACTGTAGAGCTCATATCATGACAAACTATTGAGAAAGAATTAATTGCTGGCTTTCAGATCTAGTAATCCTAGTTTTCATAAACGAAGGAACATGCATGACAATATGTATTACGTATAATATCAGTATAGTATGTGCATTTGAACAATTATTTCTTCATTTAGCCCTTAAATTCTGACTGAGGCTCAGATCAAGGAGTGGCTTAACATTAGAGAAGGAAAACAAGTCTGAGAGCCATTCTCTCCTCCTGGGATAGCAGGATTTATTTCTCAGTAATGTTCCTGGTACAAATCTGAGAGTGGTTCTCTCCTCCTGAGACAGCAGGCTTTATTTCTCAG
>JABJVR010019552.1:23744-39745 GCA_025773905.1 Chitala chitala
GTACAAATCTGAGAGTGGTTCTCTCCTCCTGAGACAGCAGGCTTTATTTCTCAGTAATGTTCCTGGTACAAATCTGAAAGCGGTTCTCTCCTCCTGAGATAGCTGGCCTTCTTTCTCAGTAATGTTCTGGTATGAGTTTGAGAAGGCTTCGGCTCATTTCCACTGTATGACTCATCTAGCATTTTACTTGCGAGCCTCAGGCTCCAGGACACTGGTCTACTGTACCAGTTATCGCTGCCTTTTGCTTTTTTTTAGATGACTGTAGTTGCTTGTCACAATCACCAAAGGACAAAGTCCAGATATCAGTTCTGAGTACTGAACATGGATCTGTGCATGGGTGGACATGTCTTGGGAGATATGCATGATCATATGTTCTTAAAAACAACAATTTGTTAGTCTAATTCATCAGATGTCTAACATTCTTCACTTTAGCTATTGACCACGAGACCAGTCCATACAAACCATAAAACAGAACATCTCTTAAGTATGGTTAACTAACCACTGATTAAAAGGTTAAAAGGAATCAAGTCACAGAGAAACTCAATGATGAAACTGTACAAAAAAAGTATTAGTGTGCTTTTTTGGGCCAAGCTTTATGTTTCTAACTCAGAAAGCAGCAGAGTTTATGTAAAACATAAAATCATTTTTGACAATAATATGTGACATAATGAGACAGTGATTGTTGCTCTACTGGGTGAAGTCACAGTGTTTGAGTAAAGGAGATGATGTCATTTAGTGCATTAAAGGTTGCTCACATTGTGTTTATACAAGCGGAGATTGTGCTGATAAGAAACAGATCTGTGGGAATCGTCCTTCCATCCATCGTAATTGCTGTATATTTTATCAGTAACTATTTTGCCTTCAGGCCTCAGTACTTTAGCAATGTTTTTTCTAAAAAACATTGTTTTCTCTGAAAACTGTTTTGATTTAGCCTATGCTAAGATCCTGAAATGGTTTTAGCAGTCGTGCTTTTACATTTTTGTTCAGTTAATATAATTTAGTTATTTTATAGCATTACGGCATTGTGAATTGAAATTGCATTTGAGAAGGTTAAATATGTTTTAATTTTTCCAATTAAATCTGTAATGAAAATGAAAAACTTACAACTATACTGCTTTAGTATGAGTATCTGTTTTATGAGTATGGATTTTATTCTTAACTAAATGTTATACTTCCAGGACACACATCCAGGAAACACGAAGTAGATTAAAGGAGTCTTCTTATATTTTATGTGCTGTGCTATTAGTTTATGCACTTAACTGTAATGTTGCCTATTAGACCCTGAGAAACACAGTGTAAAACCATGATTAGATATGAATGCTCCTGAAGTTCGCCCCTGTTCCATAACTGCAACTGTTAAACCTTACACTGTGGTGAGATTAGTGATATAAACCAAGAATTTCTGAGCTCATCTGTTAGCCAGATTCACTATGAACTGCTCTGTAATTTGTGGCTTGTTATCTGGAAACAACATTGTGCTGACGGACAATCATCCCAACAGGATTCTATAGCACTGAAAGTAGCTCACATCCACCAGCTGCAATAGCATTTATGGTTAATGTGTTTTATAAACATATTCATGTATTTGGCCGAACATAAGCAAATTTGAATGTACATTGTAGTGAATATTTTAGCAACAAAGTGTTCTGCAATACAGTTAGCAAGAGCATTTATGAGAAATCCCTTAGATTGTTTTTCTGGTCATCTGTTACCTAGTGCCGTTGTCATCTGATGTGCGTCAGCACAAAAAGGATGAAAACCATTCCAGGATTAAAGTCTGTGCTTTCAAAACTGTGGCTGCAGAAACAAAAGGCAGTCTTACATTAATGGACAACATGTGCTTGATCATTCATGAAAAGAAGGTGAAGATCTTCCTCACCTGAAAAAGAACTCAGTGTCATTTCCTCAGATCTCTGCAATGAGAATGGCTGCTTCGATTTCTTTTCACGCATCTGGTCTTTTCATTACTGGACTGACAGATGAAAAATTGTCTGTTTTTTTTTCAGGACTTTATTGGAAATTAATTACCAGTTCTTTTACACGTGCCATGAAAATATCATTTACACCCACATATCTGTTCTACAAGACTAGTTTTACAGTTATTTTAATGCGCTTGCAATGCAATGCAAATATTCCTACATTTTACATAGTGCCCATTGTTTGGCTATAAGATACTGTTCAAACAGTGCGTTTTTATGGAGACAATGTATCTGTGCTGGCATGGTGTGGTGATGGAGCACAGAGACCTGTTGTTCCCGACACTAACAGTAGACTCAAGGCAGCGGTGCCCTTCCATTGTTCCCAGTAAAACTCCCCCAAGCCTCACAGATGCTGCTTGCACTGCGGTACATCACACTGCAGACCTGTCTTCCTGTACGCAGTTGGCGCACAATGACTGTCTCGTAAACCTCCGGCGCCTCCTGCTGTGGATTTAATTACTCCTATTGATACTGCAACATATTATGTAATACGTTGTCCTGGAGATGAAGGAAACATTTGGTTCCACTCCTGTGTCTGAGGCCTGGGTCTTTTGCCTACGAATTGAACACACTTGCCGAAAAACCTTATCCTGTAATTATGAAGGATGTTTTAAGGGGGCTGTTTTTGTTCACAGATGTCACCCTGTGTGGATTAAGGTAATGACAGCTATTTAAATCCATTGTTTACAGTACTTCTGTTTCAATGCAATAATACGAAATGTGCTGAAAGAAAAATGCATTTTGCACATCATCTTGAAAAGTCTTAGTCACAACCGATCAGCTAACCACTATGTTTCTTTCTGCTCATACAGAGTTAATGCAGATGCATTGACACTAAAGTGTTGTTCATTTCTGGCACCTGAAAGGCCTTTAACCTTTTGCGTACACACAAGTGTTCTGGTCATCTCTTTTGCCTGCGTAAAAGACACTTGGTACCAGACATCTTAGAGCCATTGAAAGAAACATGATGAAACAACAGCCAGAAATTTTATTCATTTTTTATTATTTTAACTAGGTTATCATCTATATGCCGTCAACAAAATGCCATTCTCTTGTAAGTGAAACCCTGGATTTATCCTTGAGCTGATAGCATATTAACATTTACAGACAATCTGAAAACACAACAAAAACAAAAGGTGAAACAAAACCCCAACAACCCTATTTTGTGTGAAAACAATGAGCTCAGACCATGACTCTAGAAGACACTACTATAACATATCTAATCAACTTACAGTACATTTAAAATAAACTTTCATGAAACTACAGTTTTTAGAACCGGTTTCTTCATTGTACCATTTTGAAAGCTGAAGGACTGAACCACATAGAAGATTTCAAAATCTCAAAAGATACTTGCTTTCCAATTTGATTTCAATATAATTTAATGTACAGTATTGTGCAAAAGTTTTAGGCGGTGTGAAAAAATGGTGTAAAGTATGAATGCTTTCAAACGTAAAAGTGGTAATAGTTTATTTTTTATCAGTTAACAAAATGGAAAGTAAATGAACAGGAGAGAAATCCAAATCAAATCATTATTTGGTATGACCACCCTTTGCCAACAAAACAGAATCAATTCTTCACACAGTTTAAAATAACTCAGTAGGTAGGTTATTCCAAACATCTTGGAGAACTAACCAAAGATCTTGTGCGGATGTAGGCTGCCTCAAATCCTTCTGTCTCTTCATGTAATCCCAGACAGACCTGATGATGATGAGACCAGGGCTCTGTAGGGGCCAAACCATCACTTCCAGTACTCCTTGTTTTTCTCTACCCTGAAGATAGTTCTTAATGACATTGGCTGTATCTTTGGGGTAGTTGTCCTACTGCAGAATTAATTTGGGGCCAATCAGGCACCTCCCTGGTACTACATGATGGATAAGTATCTGCCTGTATTTCTCAGCACTGAGGACACCATTAATCCTGACCAAATCTCCAACTCCATTTGCAGAAATGCAGCCCCAAACTTGCAAGAAACCTCTACCATGCTTCACTGTTGCCTGCAGATACTCATTACTGTACCGCTCTCCAGCCCTTTGCAAACAAACTGCCTCCTGCTGCAGCCAGATATTTCAAATTTTGACTGATCAGTCATAGTTGAGTCACTTTGCCTTGTTTCCACATCGGAGGTATGGCTTTTTGGCCGCAATTCTTTTCATTAAAACCCCTTCTGACCAGACTTCTCTGGACAGTAGATGGGTATATTTGGGTCCCACTGGTTTCCGCCAGTTCTTTCCGGATGGCACTGTTGGACATCTTTCGATGTTGAAGGGAAGTAAGCATGATGTCTCTTTCATCTACTGCATTGAGTTAACTCAACATTGCCTGTTTCTTTGTGCTTCTTCAAAAGAGCTTGAACAGCACATCTTGTAAAAAAAAGGGTAGTCACACCAACTATTGATTTGACGTAGATTTTTCTTCTGTTCGCTGACTTTGCATTTTGTAAATTGAGAAAAATAAACAAGTAAAAAATATATATTTTAAAAGCATTCTTACTTTACAGCATTTTTTAGATCTGCCTAAAACTTTTGCACAGTACTGTATGTTTTTGTCATTTCTGCTATATGTCATATTAATCCTGACATCCACAGAATAACGGAATATATCCTCCCTCCAATCACGTACATTTCACTGATTGGTTACAGGTAAAAATTCCTCGCATCAAAAACACCATGCCATTTTTCTCTAATCCAAGAACACCTTATTTCATAATAAGACAGTCTGGTCTTCTGATGACAACTACACAATTACACCTTTATCATCAGCTAAACATATTGTACCAGACTTATTACACGCTGTCACAACACATTACTACAGAGACATTGAATACAATGTTCTCTGAAATGTCAATTATTCTATTCTAAGCAGATTTTTTGTCTGACTAATTAAATGGCTCTCCTAACCAGCATATTAAAACATTTTCCTCATCATCTTTCACAAATATAACACCCACAAGCCAACCATCCACAAATGAAAAAAATGTATCATATTTAATGGTAATTACTGTTTATCTACAATTAAACTTTATGCATACTTAGTACTAATCAGATTGAATGCTAGTTGTCACATCTTGCGCATACAAGACTGCTATATTTTGGATAATAATGTTAATACACATTTTATGCATTTGTCTTTTGTTTATTCAGGAACGCATGACTTACATTTAATATGTCTGAGAAACATGTTTATTGTACTCTGTTATTATGTAACAGTGAGACTGGCAATGTGAGTTGTCCGTAACGAAAGTATCTCTTTTGTCTGTTTCTCTCCAGCATTTGAGGCTGTGTTTGGTCTGATCTGTTGGAACAGGTCTTAATGCAATAAATTCTGAGTATAAGCATTTTAGACAGAAACATATTAAGGACATAAGTGTTGAGAGAGACGCAGCTAAGGTAGACCTAAATCTCTTAAACAGCCAAATGTGCAGCTTTACAGCTTGACATCAAATTTAATTAATTTTGGCAGTTGTACTGTTTTTGGTTCTGTTGCAGTTTGAGCAACTTTTATAAGTGTAAATGAGATCAGGTGTGAAGCAGGTGCAGATGGAGCTGGCCCGGCTCTCCTGAGCCGCTGGCTAACCATTAATCCATGCTCTGCTATAAAGCTCGGATGGCAACCATCAGCAGCTCAAAGGCTCTTTGCCACAAATACAGTAAGGACTGCATTATTTCTGAACTTTAAAAAGTATGGTAGTTAAATATGCTTGAGCTGTAAAATTAAATTTTAGGTTCTTCCTTAGATTAACATAAATTTAATAACATTACTCTTATTAGGGACACCATGTAAATGAATGAGTAGTGCTTAACTGGGAGGTAATAATTCTAAGGACACTTTTAAGAGCATTTAGTCAAGAAGGGTCAGGTCAGCCTGCCCAGTACTTCGTTAACTGAGTTGTTACGCTGCAGCTGTTCAGTTATTCTACAAAATCTTACTTTTAGTAAATTCAGAGCCAGATTCATATTTATTGTCATGTGCAACAAGGTGCAACTAAATTCCTACATATGTGTATGTTCCTCGGGGGGCAAAAACAGACAGACATTACCTACAAATTTGGTGATAGATCAGTGCCAGAAGGGGAGTGACTGTTTGCTAAGTGCATACCCGACCCTTTGGGTTACCTTAAACTGTTGGCTTCAGTGGTACATCCAGACAAACATGCTGGACACTAGAACACTGTTACTATTGGTGCCTTAATGACACAACAAACACAGGACAATAAGTGATAGCCAGTGATAGTGAACCTGTAGGGCATATGCTCCTTGTGAGAAGCAAAAGGTAACTGCCAGGTGACATAACAACAATGGACTTTTATCGGCTTAAATATATCGGAACACTATATTATAATTTATAGCAAGTTATCTTTTATATTTATTTTAGAATCACCATCTAGTAGACAAGTATGGGCAAGTCATGTGCAAATTTAAGTTACATACATAAATTATCTGGCAAAGAAATAAACATTAATAATATATAAAGTTAGTGGTCCAGAATCTGGTTTAAAGTTAGAGTTCCACGTGTGCTTTAGAATCACTATTATTCACTGCAAGGCCCTGCTCAGTCAGATCAACAGCTGAGTAATGTGTTGAGCACAGCAGCTAAACTGAATTTTACTGAGACACAACCTGTGACGTCACTCCTGTCTACTGCAGTTTGTGCCTTGGTAAGGCTCACTGAAATTGGATGGCTGCATCAGAGAAAGCATTGTAGTGTGTTTATGAGCTCAGCAACAACATTAAACTGGATTCTCAGCAATGGCTGTACTCAAGACTAACTACAGATCAAGATTTGCCATGCAGGAGTATCACAGACTATGGATCTTTCACAAACCATGCAGAAAAATAGGATGTGCTATCACTTTGGATTACCACGTGGAATTCCATATTCACATGTACTGGACAATTTTTTATGTATTTCCATTTCATATTAGGTGGCACAGTGCCATAGTGGTTAGCACTATTGCCTCGCACCACCAGCCTTGCGTCTGTGTGCGTGGAGCTTGCATGTTCTCCCTGTACTTGGTGGGTTTTCTCCAGTTTCCTCCCACAGTCCAAAAACATGCGGGTTAGGTTGATTGGTGTCTCCAAATTGCCCGTGGAGTGTGTGTGCGCCCTACATTGGGTTGGCGCCCCACCCTGGGTGTCATCTGACCTGCGCCCTATGTGTTTTGGTATGGACTCCAGGCTTCCTGCAACCCTTAATAGGATGAAGTGGTATGGAAAATGACTGACTGATATTTTATTTTATTGAAAGGGTTACGCTGGTGTATGTTTGCATATGCATGTGTGTGTCTGGGCATATATTATTTCATCAGATGTACGTGGTGGGGATGGGGGGGGTCTTTCAAAAACATTTGAACAAAACTTTCAAAAGCATTGCTGATAGCCGAAAATCATAAAAGAATAACAAGAATGTTTACTTCAACATAGAAGATGTTTACTTCATTATTATAGTTGATTAAGACTACAAAAACAACTGCATTGTGGTTAACTTACCTTGTACATGCAATGTCTCATTCTGTCCCATTTGTAGGTGTGTTACTTTGTGCTTTCACATTTTTTATGTTACCTTTTGAGGGGAAGCAATTAGTCTGTCCCAATGGGTCACCTGTCCTGGGATGCTCGACTGTCCTTGAGCACATTTCATTTAACCACTGCGTCCAAACAGATTTCTTGGCATTTTACGTCATGTATTATCCTTCCTGAACAGTTTTTGAATTGTGAACATCCTGTAACTGCAGCCAACATGTTGTCCCAAGAACCAATTTTTACAAAGGAATATTAAACTTTGAAGTTGTTGCAATTAAATTTTCCTTGACTAAACACTTTCCTGAATAAGTAAAACCTAAAATAAATAATTTTGAATGTGCTGTTTTAAAGTATAAATAGGGTTCACCATCTGTATTGTGAATAAAGAAGAAGAAGAAGAAGAAAAAAACCTTTATTTGTCCCACAGTGGGGAAACTGCATTGTTACAACAGCAGAGTGACAGAAGTAGCAAAGATGTAAGATAAATAGAAATTAGAAATATTTAAAAAGTACTAAGTTTAATGAAACTATAAAGCTACAAAAACTACAAAAACATTTTGTTTACATTGTATTATGTTTGCTTTAATTTATTCTTTTAAAATTTATTTTCAGAAACACTTCCTTTTGGGCCATGAGGAGGCTGATCCAGAAAGCAGGCCCGTGTGCACCTTGCAGCAGGTTTGGAGAAACTGAGAAAGAGAGAAACTGAAGCAAATGGGTGGAGTGCTGTTGTGTGGAGACACTGCTTGGGAACACAGCAGTGGTAACACTGTTCCAATGTCATTTGGCCGGTGTGTCAGTCTGGAGGCACCACTGAAGCCAAGACTTTAAGGTGACCCAAAATGTCAGGTCTCCACTTAGCAGACAACCACGCTCGTTCTGGAACTGATGTATCACCAGAATTGTAGACGCCTGTATGCAGTTCATGTCCATGCTATGGTTTTCCATTTATTTAATTTAGGTTTAGTGAAGGTTAGGGATGTATTGTATCCTTTCTTGAGAGAAATTCTGAGCAGTTCTATTTCCTTCGTGCCATTGAAGTGCCTGACTTTACCCTATGTTTTTCACATTTAGCAATTTTACCCTTGTTGTCAGCCCCTGTTGCGTTGTCTATGTGTCAGACAGACTGTTTTTGATTAATGATCTTTCTGCCTGTGTTCTGGACTCAGGATTTTGCTGTCGTGTTTGTACACTTTTGCCAATAAAATGTATTCCAACCTTGAATTCTACTACTTATTTCTGAGTGCATGTTATACAAACATACAAAATACAGCATGTGGTCAGTATATTTTCTAATGTGGGCCTCAAATGATAGGTCAGCATACAGGAAGTGGGTGCCTGTGACTACCACATGGTCCACCAAGGATACATACAGTATGCACACAGAAGGCAGGTCCAGGCAAACTGATTAATTTAGATCATCATTTTCCCTTCGCATTCCAATGCTCCTTAAAGCTGTAGTCCCTACAGTCCTCCTGTCCAGTGTTAGACAATCAATAAACAACTGTGAAGAGCACAATGGTGTCTTCTGCAGTTCTCTTTATGAACACTGCTGACTTCCCTGTGTATGTGCAGTCTACATTTTCTTTTCCAGTGACCACAAAAGCCTGTCAAAATGGCAGTGTTTAGTATCTGCTTAGAACCTATGATTGGTGAGGAAACTGGCACTCAAAACAAGAGCTAGATTTACACTAGGAAAGTCTATGTGCGGAGCCAGCTTTGGCGTCCTCCCCAGATGTGATATTTTAATGTTACATCAGCCCCGAGGCAGGCCACCTGTCCCAGTGGGATCTCTGGCCCAGCAAAGAGGGCCAGACGCCATCTTATCACAGCTGTGGCTCAAAAGACAGAGTTCTGCCATCTTTCCATAGTGGATCAAGTACAGTTACACCAGTGCTCCTGCAGGCGATGGCAGAACCAGCCGGCCCAGACACAGCGCCACAAAGTTCACTGAAAGTTTAGCATTTGCTTAGTCTTAGTTTACCGATGAATAACACTGTGATCAATATTCTAAAACATTTTGGCTGGCATTCAGTTCACTAAATTGAAATATCATACACAACTCCTTTCACAGGGCACACAGTTTTTGAAATAAAGATAGGATCCTTTAAATGTCAGATTTGCTTGGAAAGCATCTTATGCAGTAAAGTGTCTGCGGTAATTAATAGGGCCACATAGTCCCATTCTCTTGAGAGCAGGGTGTGAGGCAATGCTTCAGAGCATGAGATGTTTGTTGAGTGTTTAGTAGCAAGGGCTTTCCTGAGTGGGCTGAAGTTAACAGGAAAACTACTGTACTTCTCAGTGTTATGTTCTGTCCCTGTCGGTTCCCTCCTGTTCTCTATTTCTCCTTTACCCTCCATTTTTCCTTGTGAGAATGTTAATTCAATCAGCTTCTTCATGTGTTTCTTATTGCCATCTCTGTATATTCCTGCCTCGTGTTCCTGTCCATTGCCAGCTGTTGTGAAGTGTTGGTGTAGTGCTGTACTGTTTCTTGCTCTCTGTTATATATGCCTATTGCTATTGTTCCTTATCTCCCTTTGTATTGAACCCTTTGTCTAATAAACCCATCTACATTTAGACTCAGCCGTTGCCTCCATGCATTGTCTCCCCTGAACGTTACACTCAGGAAGGAACACGCAGTCAACAGTTATGGGGATGCTCCATCTTTCATCATAAAAAGTGAGAAACAGGTTATCTCATCACAGCAAGATATGAAAGCCAAGGCTGTTGGACAGCTTAGCCTTCTTTATATTGGGGTGTCATACTCTGATGGGACTTCTGAAAGGTCTTAGTACATAGTGTAAAGTAAAACCAGAAATCAAGTAAACTGATATGTTGCATGTAAACAACGATACTAAATGCATTTTTGCTTCTTGTTGTTGTTACAGTCTGGGTCCACCAAATCCACCGACCGCCCAGTGAAAAGTGACGCACCTTCTTTGAGTAGCCTCTGTCAGCGCCACAGGGGCTTCAGCGGGCACACATTTACACCCGCTGGCCTTGTTTAAACATTTGACTAGCACATGTTGGGACGGGAGGCTCGGGATTTCATCATAAAGCTGAGATGTGCAAACTTGCAGGGGGCCATTTTGGCAGCAGTGTCAACAGCTAAGAGCCCACCAGTCAAGTCAGCAAACACCACTATATGACCAGTCTGAAGAGAAGTGGTGCTCATTTTCTGGAAGGACTGTGTTCTTTCTCAGGACTTGTGCAAGCAACCCACTTGCCTTGACCCTTTTATCCAGTGGGAAATGTTCTTGCAAATCTTGATGTGACTACAGGACCTTTCAAACACATACTGTGCATTTTCTCACATAGCTGCACTGATGTCATGTTAGTCAAGCTCTTACATAACATACTTTGCTGGAAAAAATATACTTTGGGTCCAACAGAAATAAAATATAAAAACCCCAGTGACATACCTCTCTGCCTTCACTGTACTGACCTCGCCAGACTAGGAAAAGTACGACAACCATGATAACACAAAGCACTATGAAACTGTTGGCCAATCCAATTGTGTTTGCAACTATAAAATATGACCTCGTCTCTCATCAAATAACAGGTGCAGATAATTGAAACAGCTGGGTAGCAATTTTATGGTGCCTTATTGAAAATTACTTTACCTCGATCACAGGAGTTGAGAGTTTGTGTTGTCCTTGCACTGATGTTCCAGCTGTACTAACCGTTCACTCAAGTTACAGATGAAGCTCTTGTGCCTCTCTAGGCCTTTCCCTGCACAGTACCCACACTGAGGGCATGAATATTCATCAGAAAATTAATAAGGCTACAACAGGCAGGAGGTTGGTATTTAATGAAAAATAATATCTCTGCAGGGATCTTTTAAGAGATATGGATTAATGCGGCACACTCAGGCATTTTTACCCTTTGCTCAAAAGTCCTGAGTTTATCGCTTGTCTCTTCTGACAAATGTCCTCACACTGCTTTGGCCACGTGGTGAGTGGAACCGGGCCGACTTTCACCGGCCTGCGGGGGTTACTGTTGGCTTAGCTCCACAGCACAGGCAGCAGGGCAAGGCTGAGGCTGCCGGCGTCAGAGCTCAGCCTCGACTGCACAGCTGGTTCTGGCCCAGCCCCAGGTGTAAACATAGCCGGGGCCCGGGCTCTCCCTCAGTCTCACTGATCCTGTCTTACCGCCAAGGCAGAGAGAGCCGACGGACCCTCGCACAGAACAGAGTCACAATTACAGATCCATCTAGCACTGTTACCACTCACCGTACACTGTCAAGCTAAATATTCGTGTCCTGAGAAGACTTCAAAAGGGTATGTGTATAATGGGAAAATAATTAGACTGAGGGAAAACCATTGACTGACTAATTTGTGCATCTTATTTTTGGGTCTTTAAATACAAATTAAAATAATTTCAATAAAATCTGTATATATTTATTGAAACATTGGGCAGACAGTCAAACAACTAGTGATTCGATTTCTAGTTTGGAGTATTTAAGATTTTATTTGTTGAGTCTGCATTAAAACACCAGTGTTATTGTTACAGTGTTTTGAGCTCTGTGTTCTAGTTTCCCAGTTTCAGCATAGATGAACATACTGACATCAAGAAGTAGAAGTAGGGCCAGCGTTAGAACCTCAGGGTCACTATGGGGTCTGTTTGATGTGTCACAATGGATCAGTCCTGAGAACTTCATGGGGTGGGGGGGCGCTAAAAGAAATGGTCTGGGACTACAGAAGAAGCAAAAGCTATTCACGCTCAGCTGCAACATTCAGAATGCTGCCTGTCATGTGAAGTGCAATGGGCGTTTCTGCCTTTCTCAAAAGAAAAGAGGTATTTTCTGTCCAAATTTTGAATTTTGAACTTTAAACACAAATTTTCCCACTAAGTATTATTGCATGTCTATATAGCAGGAAAACCTGCACATAGTAAATTTAACAAAAAAGCTACATTTCAGACTAATACCACAGTCCAATGTTTTTCTGCTGAATGTGGCCAGCTTTGACTGAGCTTGCCAACATGTAAATACCACTGTTTGCAAATTAAGTGTGCATAACTTCAGTCTTGTGGTGAGGTCTGAACTTTTATTTTTGAAGCACCGTTAGGAAAATCGGCATGCACTTCACATGTTGGATGAGGCACAGCGCTGCAAACGTGTGCTTTAAAACACCTGTTAAAATTTGATTTCCAACCAACATAAAAATCGGTGCTCATTTGCTGCTTGGCATGGTGTTTATTTTCTTAGCTGTACAAACTATTGTCATCATGGTGTTTCTTTACCAACTTCATTCCCTGCATGTGTAAATTATCCTTAGCAATGTTCTGCTATGCTTATCTTTCAGATTTCCCAGAGAGCATGCTCAGTAATGTATTATAGCTCTATACTGCCACCTGCAGGTAACACATGAATAACATTAAATTAATATTAATATAATAGTATTAATAATAATAGTACATATTTTTGGCACAAACTAACCATTCACCAAGGGATATAATAATAATAATAATTATTATTATTATTATTTTTTTTTTTATTATTATTCCATTTGATTAATGGAAAAGTCATGAATTATGTAAATTAATTTGTTACAAGGATAGCAGAGTATATTTTGTCTGGTATATTTTGTGGTATTTTTGGCAGCTGTGTTAAATACTATTCCTGTTGCCATCAGTATACACGCCAGTGACCATCATCCAAATTTCTTAACATCTGAGAGTGCTGCCAGTTTACTTTGTTCTTTCAGCTTGACCATACCTGCTTTAAAATAACAGCGGTTGACCAGTTCGGGCATTATGCACTGAATACTGCGGCATTACATATAATTATATGTGTGCTCAACCCCACTGAAAGTGCTCAGCTTTGCCAACAAAATTTTATCATAATGATCATCACTTAATAATATACATTTACAGTACTGCGTATACGGTATTTATCTTGATATTACATTATCCAGACCTAATAACAAATGAAGGAGACATTCTGCTGTTGAGTGGTGTGAAATATTAGTATGTAAAGCTGCTACAAGCCAGACAATGGATTTCATTTGAATGTTGCCACTGGTAGACTGGTAATACTCATATAGCAATAGTTTACTGAGGTTTTGGATTCTGAAAGTTATTGAGAAATCTGGTTAGTTTCAGAAGAAATAATGTGAAGACAGTGATATATTATCACATTTATTTTAAGTTCACACACAATGGAATGTGAAATTGATACTCTTTCTTTACATTTTTTAGCAGTAACTACTCAAATAAACCCAAGCAAAGTATAATTACACCGTAGTATAACATTGTTATTTGTCCATGTAATGAAAGCGACCTGAATGAAAAATAAGATGTACTGATTCTTGCTCATTTGGTAATGAAGAGTTTCTTTCTGAGGAAGAGGAAGGCTAGGTAGCTCGCTCCTCCTATCACTCCAGCCAGCAGTGCAGCTCCGATGAAGGTCGGCGCCCTTTTGCGAGCCACTCGAAAAGCAGTGGGAAGCACGGCAGAAATCAAGATGTTGTTTACGTTGCCCAGCACCCTGCGGAAGGCGGGGCGGCTCAGGACCCGCTCATAGTAGGCCTCCACGTTGGCCCGCATCCCGTTCCCCCAATAGCGACGAGAGAGGCCCAAGAACTTGAGGCGGTGCAGCGTCACAGCGAGTGACACGTCAGCCATGCTGAAGAACTGGCCACAGAGCCAGGGCTGGCTTCCCTCTTCTTCCTCACATACAGTGGTGGTGGGGTGGGTGTGGGGATGCCAAGCAGAAGCAGAGCACAACAACATTCAGTACAGATGACTGACAATAACAAAGCAACTCCCCAGAGGGTGTCAGAAATGAGCAGAAACAATGCTGACATTATTAGTATTGTGCAATAATGTAAAAAGTCCTTACCGCTTGTCTAGATGCGTTAAAATCTACATGTACAATGATTTCTGAACTGCTTCACGAGTTTTGTGTGAATGTCTGGATGTGGTGTTTCAACACTAGTTACAAAGATAGCATAAATGGTTGTCTTTTATCAATTGTTATGTTTTTCTTACCAGGAGTTTCCTCAATTCTCCTTTGAAGTTCAGTTTCTACTTGATCCATAACATTTTCTAGCTCATCCAGTATTTTCTTCAAGTATTTGATATTGTCGTGCTCCAGGAGTTTGGACTGAAATGCACAAAAAATAATATTGTTAGCTGTTTAAGTGAGAGGTATGAAGAAACTAAACAGCACAATCTAAGCATGCCTCCTGACATTAACTGATAGCTTAAGCGGCATCTGCCTTATGTCCAGGGGGGAAAACAATTACTGAAAGTGTGTTTAAATGAACTGCCACTGAACTACAACTTTGCCATGTTTTTATTGTGAGATGTAACATAGTTTTTGTGCAATTTCCCTGAGTATTAAGAGGGCTTGGTGTAAGAGCACGGTGATGAGGTCACACTCTGTCCTTTGTGTTCCCTGCCTCATGCCCTAAGCTGTCTGGGATCGGATCCAGGCCACCCATAACTATGAACAAGTTAAGCAGTTGGATAATGAACGGACGGACGGATGGAGGATGGATGTTTTCTCGTTTCTCTCTCTCTCTCTCTCCCTCTCTCTCTCTCTCACACAGACACACGCACACACACACACACACAGCAAACATCATAAGCACTGCTACTATAGTGCAATACACAGCCAATGCAGGTAACTGGCTGTACAAACAGTATGCGGACTATTGCAACAAGCTGGGAATTGAGGTGAGGTCTATGTGCAGTATGGAGGGTTTATTACCATACAAAACAGAGCCAGGAACTGAAAAAGAGACAGAGTTTAAACAGAAACCTAAACAAGCATAACGCCGGTGCAGATGATGGAACTTAATCATGGATGTGCGAGTGAGATTGACAGAACAGAAAGGACATCTAGTGGTGGAAAAGTGAAACTGACAGGCACACAGAGGTACTGACAAGTGTGACACAGAAATGTTTCTAGTTATTTTATTACCAGTTATATGATTGGCTATTTGTTGTTATTGTTATTGTAATTTTGCTGTCACTAGTATATGATGTCTTTCAGTTTTTTATTGCTTCTTCCCCATTTCTAGGTCCTACCCATCCATGTCTTTTACTAAGAGAACTGCACTAGAGTTCCAATACTCATGTACACCTTGAATTGTGTACATGGCAAATAAAGATTTGGAAATTTGAATCTCTAATCTTAAATTCTAACTTGAAAATGTGCATACGCATAACAAAGACAAACTTGCGTACGCACAAAAAAAAAAAAACTGAATTATAAAACCTAGCACAAAAAAACATGTCATGCACAAAAGCATGCAATTACCATTGTGTAAATTACACTAGTTTTGGAATTGTGCTAACATGGTCCAAATCCTGGTTGCCATCCAGAAGCAAACTTATACAGTATGGTCTGTATACACTCACCGGCCACTTTATTAGGTATACCTGATCAATTGCTTGGTAACACAAATTGCTAATCGGCCAATCACATGGCAGCAACTCAATGCATTTAGGCATCTAGATGTGGTGAAGACGACTTGCTGAAGTTCAAACCGAG